>JAUBWS010107475.1:0-10315 GCA_032270445.1 Darlingtonia californica
ACAAAACATTTATAACCACCAGCAATTGAAGATGATGTTGCATTGATAATCAATGTATTGCTTTCTTCACCATCAACAAGTTCGTCATCTTTGTACCAAAAGTGTTGCGTTGAAATATCACTTGTTGTTTTGCAAACCAAAGCAATCGATTCACTTCTTTGTACATTGATTTGAGGCTTGAATATGGATGTTATTTTTGGTGGTCGAGAACAGTGATTGGCCGATTGATTCAAAAACAATAAATATTTTTGAAAATCTTTGATTACTTTTAAGATTTGAGGAAAATCTTTTCCATTCTTCTCATCGACGATGTCCATAAATTTGTCTTTCATTTGTAACAGCTTTTTTCTATTATCTTCAAAGTGGGGTCGATTCATCGTTGACAGTCCTTGTAGATCTTCAAAAGCATTGTTGATACAATCTCTAGCGTTAAAACAATCGGTTTGACTCTGTAGAGAGACCAGGATTTCCAAATCTTCTTGTGCGAGATCAGCCACACTAGAAGTTTTTGATTGTAACTGATATTCTTTAACGGATTCAGAATATTCTTGTAGCAAGTTCTTTTGTGCTTTTAAGACTGGAGATTTGACAGTTTCATTTGAGGCTAAAGTGGTGATATAAAAACTATCATCCGTTACAGCCAACCTTTGAATGGCATTTTGTGTTACTTGCTCTAAAACTTGAGAAGTCTTGTTTAGCAGATTTAAAGCGTTTTTTAATTTCAAGCAAGAATGTCGTGCTATTGAAGAAGCTAATGGATCTTTCACAGATTCTTCATTAAGTGATCTTCTTTTTCGTTTGTTGTTTTGACAAAGGAACTTATTGAGAAAACTTTTCACAATTGCTGTGATATTGAAGTCGTCCATATCATGAACCGTAGGTATTTTGTAAAAGACATAGTCTAGTTTTGATTTTACTTCGAAGGAAAGCTTTATGTAGCTTAAAATTGGTATGTTAATATCAAAAGTTATCTTTTTCAAATTTACAATGTTTGAAACATTTTGATATTGTTTGTAGAGATTTGCATGACATATTTCTTTACTAAAATATGACTTTAGGGTAATCTTTGTTTTGTTTGAAAAATTTGAAATTTGTTTTGCTTTTTCAAACAGATTTCTTGCTTCGTTAAATTTTCTTTCAGAACTTTCTTTTTCCAGTTTAATTCGATCAAAGATCAATCTGTTTTCTTCAACTTCATCTTGTAAATTTTCTATGTTGCTTTGAAGGTCTGTGTAAGCTTTTGGTACTTTATTAGTTGAACTTAAAAAGGCATTTCTTTTCCTTCTGCATTCATAATTTTCTTTAATACAAGTTGGACTTTCCATTTTCACAACACATTCTTTTAAAGAACATTTGCACTCTTTTGGTGACAAGTAACCAGTCTTTATATTTATTTGTTCATCAAGACAAACAGAGTATGGTCGAATGGTTGTTTTTACTACTTTTCTTAACTTTGTGCATTTTTCAGAGACGGTGAATGATGATTGAATCACTTCGTAGCTTTTCGAACAGGAACTGAATAAACCACCCAAAAAGCCAACAATGCCACCAATTAACCCACCAATTGGACCTCCAATGAGAGAACCAACTGCGGTGCCAGTGGTAATCAGACTAGCTTGTAATGCACCTTGCCTTTGACCATGATGTGATGGGTTAGGGCAGCTACCAGTGTAGATTGTTTTGAATAAGTACCTCTTTAAATGACATATAGAATGCACTTGTTCGAGTCGTGTTGTTCTTATTTTTTCTTCACTTTGTTGACATTTCATAACAGTTGTTGGGATTTCGACTTCTTCTTGACAAACTTGACATAATGGCATTGATAAACATGTCTTTTTACACGATTTCATAATGCAAATCGCATTTACATCTCTTTCAATTAGATCAACTAATTTTGGCTGAAATTTCAAATATCGACTCATCGTTGTTTGGTTGACTTTTAACTGCAGAACTGAAATATCATATGAAGTTTTTGATTTTAAAAATGATATTTTAGTAGAAATATATCTTTTGTTTTTTCTTTTCAAATCATCAGTTCGTCTTCTTAATTCTTTATTGGATTTTTCTATTTGATTGTTAATCAATTTTTCACGTTGTAAGAAAGTCAATGATTGATGTTCGAAAATCTTTTGACTCATTTTTCCAAATTCTTCATTGATCTTAGCTTCACCTTGAAGATTATACAAAACTGACGCCCAAGTAGTTGTTTGGAGGTTTCTTTTTCCAGAAATTTTAAAATCAAGCATTGGTATTAATTTGAAATCGCGAATTTCATATTCAATGGTATTTTCTGCCAGTTTAAATGTTACTTTATCTTCTTGATTTTGATAATATCTAACGTTTGCTTCAAAAGTACCTGAGATAATATTTCCATTTTTACTCATAATTAAAGTTAAGATTTGTCCTGGTATCATTGTAAGGCGACTCGAAATTTTCTGTTGAAATTCTGTTGCAACTTTTATAATGATTTGATCAGCTGACGTCAAAGATGAAACAACTGTTGAAACATTTTTAAAACAAAGTTTATGATAACAAAATTTTCCATAGTATGAAAACTCCAAACCGTTTTCCTTGAATGTCAGGAAATTTACCAATGGAGTAATATATAGTGTATTAAATCTGTTCAATCTTCGAATAATTCTTTCTGTGTTCTTAACTGACGGAGCTTCCATGGAAAAGGCTTTTAAAGAATTTGACAAATCAAACATGGAATCTTTGAGTGAAAGAAAATGCTGCAACACAACAAAATATTCAGGTGATTTTAATGAAAGGAATTTTTGTAATGTGTCCACTATTGAATTAACTTTGTTGTAATGAGATTGAATAATTTTCATGCCTTGAAGATTTTGAGATTTGATAGAGGTAAAAAATTGATTAAAAATTCTCTCCATTGACTTGAAAGAACGAAGCCAAATATTGAAAATTCGGTCTGGTTTCAAACCAATTATTTTTCCACCATAAATATTTGAATCATAATATAATTGAATCTTGTTGTTTGGTTTCATTTGAAGAATTGTAGAGCTGGATATAATTCTTCCTTTTGATGTTATTTTCAAACCACTCTTTGATGAGTTTTTTCCAAATGAACAATGAATTTTGCCTTGCTCATCATTTAGTATTAGAGATATTTGCTTCCCATTCAGAATGGGCAATCGAGTTGATGTTTTCAGCTTCCCAAGATATGAAATGATCGTTGGTCTACTTGATACAAAGACCTATAAGGAAATATTTTTTTAAATCATTGAGATATAAATTATTTAATCAGCTATTACAACGTATCTACAACCCTGTATAGTAGATTGCATATTATCTACTAAAGTCCAGTTGAAACTAAATGAGGCTTTTACTTCAACGGCTCATATTTCTGCATCGATTTGAAGTAAGATTGCAATTTATGACTTAATTTTTAGATATTTTAGGGTACTGTTACACATTTAACTTTTTTGAAAATTTTTTGCAGTTGAGTTTTTCAGGCAAAAAACTTTTTGCTAGATACATACTAGAACTTTCATTTTGTCACAAAAAAAACTTCAATCCTAAATTTAACTATAGCTCCTAGGCCATTAATTTTTACTAAATTAACATAAAACAAATTTTAACCAAGAAAAAATCATTTTAAACCTCTCACGGAACAATATGAAATTATGCTATGCTGACAAACCGCTGAATTTAGTGGGATTTGTTACTCAAATTCAAATGTTTTTCCCATACACCCGTTTCAAATAGAAAAAAGTAAAAGTCAGGAGGTTTCAAAGTGAACGGTCCAACTGAAAAGATGGCGTCTTTTTGAAAGTCAAAATGTGTCACACCGACACAAAGTAGCATGAATAGGCTTAAAATTTAATCACAACTTTTCAGTTTAACATTGCAGTTTTTCGATGAAAAAATGAACACTTAAGACATAAATTATAACCTTACATGTCAAATAGATATAAAGTTATAAGCAGATGAAGGTGAGGTTTAACACTTACTTTTAAAATCTTGTTATAGTTAAAAGTTTTTGCAATAATATCAATTTATTTACACACACTTTTCATCAGCACTAGAGTTTCGACATGAGATCCACAACTAGTAGTAAATACTACAGCGTCATTGACTGACCTCTCTTGGGAAAAAAGATTAACACCTTATAACGCGGTACACCAAATAACGTGGAACAAGTTAATGCGATCATAAATTAACACTAATTGTGAGTTTGTTTTCCAAAGTGTGTGGTAATTAACACAACTAGGCAAAATTCAAAGGTTTACTTAGTATTTAATCAACGCGAATTTTCACTGTGGACTAAATTTTAGTTTTGTTGTTGAAACGGTCAAATTTAAAGATGAAAAAAAGGGTAAATAATAAAGAAATTTTTAGTCGATTTAAGGAATTTTAGCCATTTCCAGAGTATTAACTGTAGGATGGATGTACTTACCAGCAATGTTTTCAGTACTTTTGATTAAGGAGGAAATTACGAGTGTTTATTTAACACTCTACATTTAATAATGGGTGAGAAATTTGCGCGAATATGAAATTAACGGGGATTTAATTAACGCGAAACTTTTCAATTAATGTACCACCTTATTTTCGTGTAATAAGGTGATTACAAAATTAGGTAGGCTGAGAGCATGTCTTAATTTTTAGAGATGAAAATGTAGTTTTACACATCTTGTGAAAATTTCAAGTCAGTAGGGCCACCCATTCAGGAAGTATGGCCAATTTTGGTCACGTGGTTGCTGCCAACCAATCTCTGCAGGCTGAATTTTTGAATAAACCTTTTGGCGACAACTTTTGATCTAGATTGAGTTATGTAATGAAACTTTGCCAGAACGTGTTATTCCCAAAGTGCTTTAGATTTATGACATGTTTGAATAAGTTAATAACGTAATTTGTCAACATGTTTTATTACCATTTTGGCTAAAATGAAGCATCCATTTCATATGATTAGAGAAACTACTTCTTATTGGCTTTCATAGTTTTATTTTCCTAAAAAAGCAGTACTTTGGCAGATAACAGTGCTGACGTCATCAGAAATATGCTGAATAAGACAATTTTGTTTGGAATTTTTGAAACTACAGGGTGTCCCAGAAAAATGTAGCCTCTCGTAAAAATGTCATTAGCTTACTTATAAAGTGCCATAGAAATTTTAAAAATCTTTGTTTCATATGGCGTTTGACAAATCGCTTGATGATTCGGCTTTTACTCAAACTAACATTCCAAAGCAGATAAACAATGAATTCCAAGCATGCACTTCTTAGTTTGTCCCTTTGAGATTTCTTTTTATGAAAATTAAAATGATAAAAAGATTTCAAAATTATTGCATGTATAACAGGAACCCTGAACTTTGAGTATATAAAATATGGCCCAGTTGACAACGCAACAACGTGTGTTCTATTTTTATAAAAAAAAGTAATGGTGAGAACGGCAAACTTTTGTATCGTACTTAAAGGCAGGCATGTTGAAGGATTCTATTTTATTCGTAAAAATATATTTAACTTTGTTGTTAAAAAGTTGTTTTCACAAAAAAGGAACGTCTTTGTCTTGTAAGTTTTTATCTTCCCGTAACAATGTCTACAATGCAAAACAATTACCGTGGTATGCGTTGTTGTCTTAAATAAAACCATTAACTAAAATATGCAGCACTCGTTTCTTCAAGGGGTTTCTTCAAACGCAATAAAACAAAGAAAAAACTAAGATTTTTTAAATTTCTATGGCACTTTATAAGCAATCTAATGACATTTTTACGAGAGGCTAAATTTTTTTGGGACACACTGTAGACATTAAGTGTTAGTAGTGTGCCAAAAGTGAGCAAGGTCTAACGCCCATAAAAAAGCCACGAAGAATAGGGTTAAAGCATATTTTCTCAATAATGATTAACATAACAGCTTAATAATAAGAATTTAAGAAGATACGGCCAATATTTTTCGAGTCTTTTATATTATTTCAAAATGGTACTGTAATAAAAATTTGTTTTTGTTTGTTGCTCCATTACTTGTACATTAACAAAATAACATCATTTTTTTTATTATTGGTGTTTACCATTTGCAATGTTAACAAATTTTCCTTACATGCGTCAGGGCAAATTTTTAATCGAATGTAAAGTAGGACTCAAACTAGGGCTGTTTAATTTCAAATTAGCTTTCAAAATGTAATAATATTTCAAATAGCTTTCAAAATGTAATAATGATTCAAATAGTCTTACTCCCGCTTATGTCTGCCATAATGAAAAAAAGTTCAATATTGGCCCCTCTTTAATATTGGCCGTTTCAATATTGGCCCTGTTTGATGAGAATATCGCAAATAATTTATTTGTATTAACCAACCAAATTCGCGGATTTAAAAAACCGTACGATATGCATATTTGTGTCCTTAGATATGACGTAAATACTGTATGATTCAACATAAAACACCAATTCCTTTTGCTTCAGTAACTTCGATTTACAAAAACGTTTTGCAAAGAATATGTAAAATACTTTCGTCTAGCATTTTTTCTGTGACACCCTGTATTTGATAAGGTGCTAAAAATCCATTGAGTAATTTCATTTTATTGTGTTCTTATTTCGAGTGAATTGAATAAATCCCCAGCTTGTTTGTGGACTTTAATTGTTTTTTTTAGTTTAATCGGACCTTGGATATTCTGATAAAATTTGTTCTTGAGAAAGAGATTGCATTTTTTACTGTGTATTTGCATCCAAATAAGCTATGCAACTTTTGTAAGAAATAAAGCCCTTATATTAATACACGATGTCTAGAACTATACTGCAAAAAGATAAGAACCTAATAGCAATTATTACTAAGCCAATCTGTTAAAGATTAGAAATAAAAAACTCAAACCGTTATACGTAAGAGAAGCCAAAACTAAAACAACTGTTTAATATCATATGAATAATTAAATCAAACTTTGATTCCAACTCCAGATCATTGTTTGTTAAGGAAGTAAAACCTAAAGCAACTGTTTGATATCATATATATAATTAAATCAAACTTTGATTCCAACTCCAGATCATTGTTTGTTAAAGAAGTATAACCTAAAGCAACTGTTTGAAATCATATAAATAATTAAATCAAACTTTGATTCCAACTCCAGATCATTGTTTTTTAAAGAAGTAAAATCTATAGCAACTGTTTGGTATCGTGTAAATAATCAAATCAAACTTACTTCATTTAAAGGTGAAGAATCTGAAGTCACCGACATTTTTCCATCTAATTTCATTGAAAGTTCTCCAAGCTGAAACCTCAATGAAACTTGAACATCAAGACTTTTTGTCCTGTCATATGACATGCCATTAACTTTGAAAACATCAAAATGAACATCAGACATAATGTTTTCGACATGTTGCAAAATATCGACAGCTCCATTTGCAAATGACAAGTGGAGAAGATCATCACACAAGTCATATGCTATACATGTTGGATTGCTGTTGTCTCCTAACTTGATGGCAGATGATAGAAATTGCAAGTATATTGGAAAAGTCGGTTTGTATATCATATATTGACTATCTCTATTGAATTTTCTTCCAGCGGAGCATTCTGTTTGAATGTTATTACCTCTTTTCAAAGATACTTGCAAATTGTTTGATGTTAACGATGCAAAATTTCCGATTTCTAATCCAACACCTTGCATCAACATTGCTGAAAATTTTAACATGATTGTTCTTGGAAAGTATCCAAATTCATGAAGATAGTTTCTTGTATCCCTAGATGTTACCATTCCTGGGCATGAAGCTGAGCATGAGGAAACAGGTTTGTCCAAAAGATACTCATCAATTTTGGAAGATAATTCTATATCATCAGGATTTTCATACACATATTCGCCTGAAATACTTGTTGATGCAATTGGAAACTTGGTACCAAGGTTTGTGATTATGTTCATATAACCATCTTGTGCCAAATACTTACACGATGTTTCGATTTTGATAGATTTACCATTGCTGCATTTTGGTCGTGATTGCAATGTTCTGCAAGTTGCATCATAATAGTTTGAGGTGACATTGACAAGTTTAAGAACAGGTTTTGACAATGTTGCATAAATAACAGACGGTGAAGGAGGAACAACCAATGATTCATCTTTACCCGAGATTTCATAATTGATAACATATTTACCAGGTTTGGACGCAATAACAGAAAATTCATTTTCAGTCGATGGATACACTATACTAAAATATGGTGGATTAAACGAAACGCTTGTATCATAGGATTTCAAATGTATAACAAGGTGATCATCTGGTGTTGCATGAAATTTGACAGGAGATGTTTTTTGTCCAACTATAACTTGAGATATCTGATCAACTTTTGCAACAAACTTTTCACACCTGTTTCCAATATATCCAGTATTACGACAATCACAAGAAAATGTTTTGGAATCAATGATTGTACATTTTGTATTGTGTAAACATGGATTTGGCTGGCATTGCTTGATCTCTGAAACACAGAACAGAATTATGTATTGAATAAGTAAGAGAATGCTATCAGGTTCTCTTACCTTGCACATTTCACAATATCCAATATATTGAATAACTTGCTTATTAATTAATAAATGGTCGATATACAACTAACAATAAGTACGACCGTCTTAGTTTTCTTACCTAAACAAGTAGTATTGTTGGGTGTCCAAAATGTTGTTCCATTTAAAACTTTGCAAGTATTGATTGCATCTCCACTCATGTAATATCCATTTGAACATTGTTTTGCACAAGTTGAACCATATGCTTCAAAACATGGTAATAAAACTGATCCGTGTAATGGAGCTTCAAATATTGGACATATTTTGGCTATAACAGAATTGTTCAATTTACAATAATAGAAAAGAAACAGGAGAGAAAGCAAGGTAAAAACAGGCATTTGAATAAGAGGAAGGTATTTGAAAAAATACCTCGACATTTGTTTGAAACACCAGACCATGTTGATGAAGGCTGACAAATTCTTTTTGATGAACCAATCAAATTATAACCTTCATCACACGTGATGTTACAATGATCATTAGTCACGTGACCAGAGCAGGAAATCTTTCCATCTAAAGGTGAAGTTAACTGCACACATGGTAAAGCTAAAGGAAAAGAAAGACGTTGTAAATATTAATACCAATAAGGATTTCAAGATATTTTCTAATGTTTGTAAATGTGTAAAATTGTGTCAATGTTTGATATCAAATTGATCATGAACTTTTACAATATAATACAATATATAGCTGAAATAGTTAGGTTTCAATTTAGTGGCACATGAAGAAACATTTTGCGTCAGTGGTAAAATAAAACTTCATTTGATAAAAAATTAGGCTGAAAGCGATAAGACATATACAATTGAAAGTTTAGAGCCGTCATAGAAATTCCTCAATCTATTCGAAATATCAAATAATGCGATAAAATATCACAGAATCTTTAGTAACTTATACTAGCAATATGTATTTTTTAGTTATCATTCAAATTCATTCATTGCCACCTGTTTCAGCAATACAGAGCTCATTGTACATGCTTCAAATCCAGCACTAGTCTAAAATCATCCTTTTGATTGCAAAATTTCAGAGTCAAATAATTACCACCAACACTTATCAGAAACAGGAAACCGTGTTGAATTACCTTTGGACGGCCTCCTGATTTCTCAGCTCATTACCTTAACTGCACTGCCACAGCTCAAGTGTAGTCGCTCTGACACTCAAAAACCTATCTAAACAGTGTCGACAGCAAAAAGTTATGTACCTCTGCATGTATATCCATCTTTGTCCAATTTAAAGCCTGGCTTACATGAACAAGAAAATGAACCCAAATTGTTTCGACATAAATGTTGACAATTATCTTTCTTTTCCAAACATTCATCAATGTCTAGAGAATAGAATTATCGTATCTGGTATATCAAAAGAATCTCCTGAAGATTATAACAAACAAATGACCTAATCCAAAGATGTAAACATTAGGAAAAATACTTATTGTACATAGCCTGATGGTGGAGTAAGTCCGAAAAGCTTCGCTATGATCATTTAAAAATCTTTGTTGATGAAATAGATACAAATTGTCTGATGAATTAACGCAATAAAAGATGTTATGAAACATTTTGAGTTTGAACTTACCATTGCAATTTTGGCCATTGTTATTCAATCGAAACCCATTCTTACAAGAACACGTGTATGAACCGATGTTGTTATGGCAATGATGTTGACAACCGTTGCTTGAATCATTTTCACATTCATCCCGGTCTGCAAAATAGACAAGCACGATGAAACTCATCATCAAAATATTTTCAAATTTTTTTCTGAGAATGTTTTTTACATACCTACGCAAGTTTTCTTATCTGGTAACATACGATAACCAATTTTACAGGAACATCGATAACTACCCAA
>JAUBWS010107486.1:0-10315 GCA_032270445.1 Darlingtonia californica
AAAGGGAATTCACTAAGGTACCAAATGCGGCCCTGAAAAGCGAGTTTTCGAAAATCTTTTTCATACCTTAGTCAAAGTCTTAGAAGCACCTAATACAGGGGGCCTACCAAAATTAACAATGACTAGAATCAAAGTCTTATAAAAATCGAATATATATATAACGGGCAATCGGAAACGAATCCACAACTATATGAGCATGAACTTCATAAAGAGCATGACTAAATTTCCAGTTTTCCCAGCGACCGTATAAAACTAACATTACATAAGCACAAAGGCAAACTGAATGCAAAGAAATGCACCAAGCTAGCTTACCTCGTCGGTCATAGTAGCAGAGAAAAGCATGGTTTGTCTTCCCCGTGGACATAAACGAATTAATTCTTCCATCTGATCTTTGAAGTGTTCTTCCAACATTCTATTCATGAAATGTGATCAATCAAATAGAAGCGCAAATATTTACGGGAGAACAGTTTCCCTCGCCTGGGAGCTAGGGAAAGAAGTCTTTGAAACAAAAAAAGCTTATCATTTTCAAATGCCAAAAGGCTCTTAATGTACTAAAGACAGTACTTTAATACTTAAAAATGGTATCCCTTTTTATGAACACGAGCCATTTAAAATCAACAAAATTATTGCTGCCACTCCAACTTTAAAGCAAGCTCTAATTAAAATCTAAGAAAACAATCTAATACAGCAGTCACTTGTAATGGCTCTTATCTGAGATCTTGACAATATAGTTGCTAAAATTATTCCACTGATAATTACCGTCTAAGCCTCCTATGTTTCTAATAATGACGTTCTTCTTCCGTACTTAAAGTTTCTAGCGAATAAAAAAAACTGTGAATACAAAAACAGAAACCTGTCTGCTTCATCCAGAACTAATATTTCTATTGTCTGTAAATCGAATGACGGTGCATTGTGCAAATGGTCGATCAGTCGTCCTGGTGTAGCAATGATTATATCTGGATTTTTACGGAGAATTGCTTGTTGAGTTTTAGAATCAAGACCACCTGAGAATGTAAGAAAAAAAATTCGTAGTAATAGTTTTTCATTTTTGAGTCGCTCAGATTTCAAATCAGAACGAGACAATCCTATAAAAGAACCTGAACTAACAGTGCTATTACCAGACACTGGAGGTTGTGTATTTAAATCACATTGGAATTTGATTTATATAGCAAGATAACGTTATCGGCGTTGATTTAGCTTAAATCTTAAAATACTGGCTACTGTAACATATCCTGTAAATAAAGTACAAGGCAGACATTGTTGAAATTAAGAACACTGCAATTTTTCAGACCGATGATAGTCTCACAATAATTAAAACCAGAAACTTTACGATTCACAGAATAATGCAGTCCTAAACCATTAATTCTACCTTTCATAGAAATAAAACAATGCTAGTTGTTTACTTTTCAATTACGGACGTGAGCAGTCAATTTTATAAAAAATAGAAAATTTCATTTGGTTCATTAAAAATATTCCTTAAAGACACAAAATAATCATCTATTTCTAATGTCCCGTCAAAGCTATAGGTGTTGAGCAACGGAACAAACTGGAGATGTGGTCATCAAAACGTTTAAAGAGGCTGTGTTAATCAACAAGTCACTTCGCATTCATATTCTTATTACCTGCTGCCAAACACAATGTAACATCTGTGTATTTAGCAAGTGATTGACTAACAGAGTGAACCTGCAAAAAAGAAGATTCGAACAGATCAATGAACGTCGCAAATAAAAACGACTTTTGGTGGCTAAAATATTCAGTGAAAAAAGGGAATCCCGAAGACATTATGAATTATGAGAAAATTGATTCACTGATAAGATAAACCACTTTAAAAATAATAAAATCTACAGGGGGATAACGACTTTGCCATAATGATAGAGATGTCCGCTCAAAATTGGCCAGCAAAACTCGTAATGTTTACCTTTCATTGTTGTAGCTTTTTCTATTGAAAACGAGAAGAAGAAAACAAAGTGACAATAGTCTTTAATCCTCACCTGAATGGCCAACTCTCTTGTTGGTACCAAAACCAGCACTCTTGATACGATAGTTTTCTTTGATTTGAATATTAACCTTTCTAGAATTGGTAACATAAATGCTGCTGTTTTACCTGAAAAAAAAAAAATCAATCGTGAATCAGAGAAAATTTAACGACAGAAGTAAAAACATGAATATAGACCTTTTTTTTTTGGGGGGGGGGGGGGGGGGAGAGAAGAGCCCTATAAGGGACTGTTAGAAGTGGAAAAGGTATAACCTGTGAGGGAGATATTTCGATAAGTATCCATCTAAACTTGAAAGAATAGACCCTATGGGATTCTTAAGAAAAAACCCCTTGTGAGACTGGTTTAAAGGTACTTTCTGACCCTGTGCACTGAATGTAGTGAAATAGTCCAGTGGAACATCGTCGTAATCAATTTTGGTCAAGTTAAGTTCAAAAGGAAAAATATTAACGGGTGGTGATTTTGTTTATTTTCAGACTAGTTTTCTCTTATTTCTCTTACAAAAACGAGGAATGACAAAGTTAAAAAATAAATGACTGAAAATTTTACCAGAACCAGTGGTTGCACATGCGCACAAGTCTCGTCCAAGTAAAGCAATTGGTATTGTTGTTGACTGGATTTCCGTTGGATGAACAAAATTCAAATCATTAACTGCCTAAAATAATGAAAAAGTTTTTCTAAAATGAAACAATACACGTTGTAATCTATAGACATGCTTACTATACAAGTTCAAAAGTGTCGATATCCTTTAAGATTTCAACAAGTCAAAATAAGTTTTAAAAGAAATTATATGTTGCGAAAATGATTTACAATTTTCTTACCTTTACAACAAAGACATAGCAAATTTTTCATTTCGGCTATCATTTTGAATGTTGACGAAAGAACATTTTTGTTTGTTTGTAAATGTTTCACAGAAACCTTCTGTATTTTAAGTTAAAATCACGTCTATACTCCCTTACTTGCTTCATGCGTAATAAGTTAAATATATGATCACAAGATTTATTGTTATAGGTAAACCACCATTCAACTTACTCTGAGGAGAGGTCTGGATAAGTTCATTTGGCTAAACGTGTCGTGGTGTACTTGTTTAATGGGAGCGGAAGAAAAGAACTGATCATTTGTTTCATTTCCACTGTCCTAAATTCAAATGAATAAGCTTAATTATAACACAATAGCCGAAATTGGACTGTATACACATTTGACTGTGCAGCAATTTTACTCTTGTTTTCATAAGTCCTAAAATCGAAGAATTCATACAGCCCTGTACTCTTTATATTTTAGCAGAGGAAAAATAACAATAAAAACTTTAATTGTCAAAATTATAAAGAATTCTGTTTTTCAAAAAATTTCCATGCCATACGTGTTTACACCTTTAAGCGCAGGGGTACAGTGATCAGAGCATATTTTCTACATCGCGCATACAATTGACATTAATAAAATATGTTGTTTCTGCCCCTTTTATGACTAATCGCACCATTTATGATTTGTATCATAATGTAACAACATACATCATTTTCTTCCTCATCTTGCTCTTCTTCTTCTTCACTCATAGAAAATGCATCTTCGTCTTCCAAGGCATTTTCTTCATTAACCTCATCATCGTCAGTATCGGTATCTTCTTAAATAAAAAAAAATCAACACATTTTCTTGAGATATCTGCACAGTTGACTATTGTGCAATATTAATTGGTTAAAAAAAATCTACCTTAACCTTTTACACACTGAGGTGCATACGAATACGTCTAATATTGAAGGAAATTCCCCAATGTCTTTGCAGTTGTGACTCATGAAATCTCGAGAATCCACTTTTCAACAATATATTTTCTGAAAGAGCGCAAAAGGAGCTCTCTGCTGATTATTAGTAGAAGAATAACTAATAGAATAATAATTTGTGATTTTCTTGTTGATTGAGAATGATTAAAAAACATTGAACAATTTTAAGGCTCATTGCATACATTTGTCAACAGGTAAAGTAAAAGGATATAAATGTAATCACTTGAAAATTTTTAAAAGAGAGTTACAAGAATTGACGAGAAAAATATAAGATTGAATAATAATCAATATTTACCCTTGCTTTCATTTTTCTTAGAATTTTTCTGCTTGTCCTAAAAAGTCGGTATAGCATTAACTAACTAGTTGTACCTTAATGTTTATCAATAATAAACTAGTCTACTACCAACCTTTTTAGCTTTTCTTTTTGCTTTTATTTTCTCCTCGATTATTTCACTTGAAATCTACAAAATTTAAAATTGGTTACTTAAGTACAGGAGCGTAATAAAACACGTTAACTTTTTTTGTTAATAACTTTGAAAAAAGTTTAAGATTTACCATTCCCTTTGCTTTATTCTTGAATGTTTCTTCAATTTTCCAAATTGAATTTTGATTGCCAGATCCAAAATCTAAATCAAAATTCGAATTGAAGTCTCCCTTCTTTTTCTTCTTATTCTTGTTCTTCTTGGGCTAAAACGTTTGAAAAATCAGAAAAAAATTATATTCAGTAACTGTTGTCATCAAATTCACCATCTATCTACCTGTAATTACATAAAATTACTACTTCATAATTATTTATTGAAATACTGTCAACACTTAAGTCATATTCAGTACTTTATGCCTCGTTACTTATTTTCAAAAGTACCAATTTGGGCGAATAGGAGAAATGTCACGTTTAATTTTCACAAATTGCTGTTTTTCCAGGGGGATACAGTTAGTCCACAACACTATGCATAGTTCGTACCCCCCTCCCCATTTTGGGGGTCGAAAAAATCGCTAGAGAATGGGGAGGGGACCAAAGAATAAGGGGGTTCCATTAACAATGGTGGGAAGACACATTATACTAATAATTTCTATCTTCCTTTACTTTTTGTTGTTTATTCTTACAGTAGAAAATATTGACAGTTTCTTTATATTTAAAATCATATTAAGTACTGGGAAATTCAGACCTAATTTTCAGCCCAAGATAAAAAAGTACTTGCTGGAGACACAAAAAAAGACTGTATCACATTTATTACGCCTCAAACATTTTACAGCAATAATGGGGGGGGGGGGGGGGGGATGGCATAAAGAATGGGAAGGTTAAATTTAGAATGGGGGGATGAAAGTGGTTACGAACTATGCTATGTGGAGTAAAACAAAAGTTAGAAGTATTTTCAATGGCTTTTTTGCGCGTGCCTTGTGTTCCAATTACAGAAAAAAATGATTTGTGCATGCTCACAACCGAATATCAGATGGCAGACCGCCAGGTTCGGATGTTAGATTTAACATGGCATGGAAGTGGCTTCGGCTAGCCTACAATCGCGAATTAATCCACTTTGTATCAAAATGCACAGAACTGGATATTTCCAGCTGTTTGTGGCAGGATTTTCTAAGGCCATGCACGAGAACCACTCCTAAGACAGTTTTGATCGGTTAAATTCAAAATTATGGCCGAGCCTGGCAGGATTTTTCAAAGCATACGGTAAACAAATGTCGTGGAACTTGTAAAAAGAAATTATAGCCATTTTCGGCTACCGTTGAGACATAGACAAATTTTAAAGAATCTATCGAAACCACCTTGGTAAATAAGGTAAATAAATCAGGCAAATCACAAAATAGGCGCACTTGTTCAAGCTATGAATCATATACATCAACTGGCCCAAGAACAAGAATTAAATGGAAACATATAAAGAATGCTGTTTTCTTCCTGTTTTTATGTTGAATAGTAAATGGGTTCAGTAGAAGTTTGGTCATGTCATTCAGGTGACATAGCTTTGTTGGAGGTAAGAATAATATTTTTGCTTGCAAAATAAGCTTTTTTATTAGTTACAAAATGTATAAGCAAAAAATTAAAGCTTTATGTAGGAAGAGTGAGGGGTAAGTGCAATTTGTCATGTTAAATTACATGATCGTAAAAAAATGATTTTCAAAAGTAAACAAGTTGAATGTTAAGCGAAAATGGCTGTTGCTTTTTCGCAAAGATGATTTCAATTATTAACATACATATAAAGGTAAGTTTTCACATTCCTAGTATCAGTAATGATACACTTCTACATACTACATCATGATACATCACTTCTTTTAAAATTTGCCACAAAACAAGACTAATCTGATACCGTTTGTCTGTTGGATTATGTATATTCAATTTTGCCTCAAGAAATCAAGGTATATATAAAAGGTGTGGAAAAATTGTGACATTCCAGGGGAAAACCAGTATCACGGGTTACTGATTTCACTTATTATTTATCAGTATAATCACAGCAAGTAAGTCAGGATTTTGATTAAAATTTCTCAATATAGAACTACTATGTTGATGCTACTAATCATTGACAATGATAGATATGATCAGTATAGCCAATATACCAAGAAAAATCCAAATAGTTTGAGTAAGTTTTAAATTATCAAATTTGTACTTGGTCAATTATTGCCATTCCAGGAAAATGTCAACCTTAGGAGTAATTTTTCAAGTTCAACTTTTCCCCCAGGAAACAGTTTTGATGGTTGATATCACCCTTGAACCTTTAGATTCAACTTCATTGGTGATCATAGGAGGTTACGTCCTTACTATTCAGCACCATCAAATATCGTCAGTTTTAAATTTCACTCCAACTTTTGTATTGAATGGAGTATTTCACATATTTGTAGTTATATTTAGGATTTGGGACATTGTTTTACTTGGTTAGAAGGATTTAACTTTGCTTTCTTTAAATCATAAACTTGAAATACTTCAAACATTACATTACAAGCATCCTAACCAAGGGTGGATATTGGCAACCTTCTCGTGGTCCACCCTGTAAGTACCGTATAATCGCCATTGCCGGGAAACTGATGCCAATACCCGAACAACAGAGACAACCTAGACTTTCTAATATAATATCGAAGCTACATGAACCATATGGTCCTGCTATCCTTCAACTCAACGTCGAAGGCCTTACACGACCAAAATGTTAAGTTATTCAGAAAATCGCCACGGACAATTCAATTTCTGTCATTCTTCTCCAAGAAACTCATGCCACCAGTAATGAGAAAATAAAGATCTACGGCTACTCTCTGATCGATTCAATTAATCACCCGAAACACGGAATCGCTACTCTCCCTCGTAACAATTTGCTTACTACTGTCGTCGGTCGCAGCAGAGATGGCAGTGAGACTGAATGGATAACCATTTCGATCAATGGAGATATTACTATAACAAACTTTTACAAACCACCAAATACTCCTTTCGAGCTTCCACCTCAACACGAACATCCAGCTATATACTCGGGAGATTTCAATTGCCACCATACAACCTGGGGCTACTCTAGAAACAATCCTGATGGTGAAGCTCTTCATGAATGGTCAAGCACAATTGACCTTAAGCTTCTATACGATCCTAACCAACCGAAAAATTTTCACTCTGCAGCCTGGGACACATTAACGAACCCAGATCTAACATTCTACACGCATGACATCAATAGCTCCTTACCTCATCCGGTACAGAACGTTATTGGGAACTTTCCAAAGTCTCAGCACTGGCCTACAATCATCTATCACCCTGCCTTGATAGAATACACTCCAACAACGCCAATACCTTGTTGGAATTTCAATAAAGCTGACTGGGAGCGATTCCAGGCAGCGACGAGAAACATGTGTAACGATCTTCCTCCGCCCGAATCTGACATCAACGCGTGTTTTGCCGCATTTCAAAAGAGACTCTTGGAAATTGCAAAAGACACAATACCAAGAGGTTTTCGGAAAAACTATATCCCTAAATGGGACACCGCCTGCAATGAGCTTGCTTCCCGACTGGAAGAAGCACAGTCACCGGAAGAAAAGCTGCTGATGTCCAACTGCCTCATCAATCACTTAAACTCAAAACGTAAGGAACAATGGATCTTCACTGTTGTCAAACGTCGACGTGAAACGGTCCAGTCGGAGAGCCTGGTCAACATTGAATAAACTCACTGGCCGCAAAAATGTTTCTCCAAATCCCAGCTCGATGAGCCCAAATGCAGTCGCGTCATGCCTGCTCGACAATGGGAAGTTTAAGAACCCTAACAAACAGTTTACCAGAGACGTTAATCGTCAACTAAAGGAAGCATGGAACTCTCCATCAGCGGATCAGAATTTGTGCAATGACTTTACGAATGACGAAATTGTTGCTGCAATTAAAACGCTTAAAGCTGGAAAAGCACCAGGAGTAGACAATTTGAAAACGAACGTTTAATCTACAATCGCATTCAACCCATTGCTGAATCGGTCCTTCCCAATGAACAAGCAGGCTTTCGTCCAGGACGCTCTTCCCAGGATCAAGTCGTATTACTTACGGAGGACATTGAATGCTCTTTTGACAAGAAGCTGAAGGCTGGGGTTGTACTCGTCGATCTCTCTGCTGCATACGACACCGTTTGGCACCGTGGTCTCACCTTGAAATTGTTAAAAACATTACCAAGCAAAGACATGGTCCGTGTCATTATGTCATTGATTTTGCAACGACGGTTTCTTTCATGTACATATTGGCAGAAAGAAATCACGCTGCAGAACCTTGACTAACGGCGTACCACAAGGTTCTGTCCTTGCACCACTTCTGTTCAACCTTTACATACATGACATTTCGCCAAACACCAGTAAGAAATACATTTATGCTGACGATATTGCTCTAATGACCTCTCATAAGGGATTCCCAGAAGTCGAAAGAGTCTTATCACAAGATACGGAGACTCTCAGAACCTATTTTACCAACTGGAGGCTCAGGCTTAACATGACTAAGACTGTTTCGAGCGTGTTTCATCTTGGTAGTCGCAAAGCTGACTACGAACTCAACGTCTCAACCTGTGGTGAAAGCCTACGGATTGAACGTACTCCGAAGTATCTTGGTGTTACACTAGATTGTACTCTGTCATACAAACAACACCTGACAGAGGTTTCCTCTAAGGTAACCATGCGATACAATTTACTCTAAGGACTCGCCAGTAACCAATGGGGTGCAGACTTTTCAATACTGACAACGTCTACTTTAGCCCTATGCTATTCTGTTGCAGAATATTGTTCCCCTGTATGGAGCCAAAGTCATCATTGCAACAAAGTCGATACATCCTTGAATGAGTGCCTGAGACTTGTAAGTGGCTGCATAAAGCCTACACCAACAGATATCCTGCCAGTTCTCTGTGGAGTTGAACCTTCAGATATTAGAAGGGACAAAAACATCTTAGAGCTTCGCAAATGTGCCCTATCGGACTGTCACACACTCAACAATATTCTGACCCACTCACTGGTAAATAATAGACTGAAGAGCAGAATACCGCTATCTAACCGGATGCACTCACTAGCTGTTGATGCAAACGATGCGATTTCTCCTAAATCATGGGCTAAAACAGCGTGGAGTAGGCGCTGGTATAATTCCAACTATCGACTCAACCAGTTTATTCCTGAACCGTCGGCTAAGCCCCTGGCCATGACCTAAAGCCACGTCAGTGGGTCCTATTAAACCGGATTCGTTCCGGATATGGTCGGTATGCGAGCTTCATGCATCAAATTGGACTAAGTGATAACCCGAATTGTGTATGTGGTGAAATTCAAACTCCTCAACACGTATTGAATTGCCAAACGATAGGTATCCAAGGTGATATCAAAACTGTTGATGAAGACTTTCGACTGTGGCTTGATGATAATATATTAGATATCTAGTCTTTGTATTTGTTGATCATACGCATATATATATATATCCTAACCATTGAAATTTAGTAAATGCAAGTGTACGTTACATCACAATTTTGTTTTTGTTTAAGTCCAGGACAGAGAGCAAATGGCAAAACAATGACTGGAGTGTATCAAATTAGCTAAAAGCCACTTACCACAAACATAAAATAAAAATCATAGAAGTATCTGACTTAAAAACTGCTCTCATTAGGATTTGTACGTTACGTCACATTGTGTGACGTAAGGTACAAATCCACCATGCAGTGCCAAATAGTTTGAAAGCCAATTTACTTTTAGTGTAAAACTTTTTCTGGATTTTGCTTTCCATTCTGTGTAAGGTGAATAGAACCAATGAAAGCCTCAAACTTCATTCTTACATTAAGGCCAGGGCGAAAAAATTTTCATCTGAAAATGATTCAAATTTTTAACTAGATTTTGCTGGGCTTTATGCTACAACATCAAGATTTTGCTAGCTGGCTGAAAACATGCTGTTTTGAAATACCCCGTTCTTACAATTTTTTTAGATGTGTTAGAAGCACAAAAAGTGTTGGTCAAAGCCTTGCAAATCAGAAGGTTCATCACTCTTTTAATACATGGGTGTTAGCTAGCGCAAATATTGTCCGTTTGACGGACTCTTCCCAATTCAATTTACTAAGGGACTTTCCCAATTCA
>JAUBWS010107497.1:0-10315 GCA_032270445.1 Darlingtonia californica
GAAAATTCTGGCAAATTTGCATACTTTATCACCATCATTAATAGTCAAAAGTATTACTTTATTGCATGAAAATTTCGAGGTCTCGCGGTCGGGACTTAAAAACTGCTAAATTAAAATGCCACGAAATAAGAATGCCGCGAAATTTTTTTTATTTTCGGTTAACCGCGAATTTAAAATGCACCAAAAATCCGACTTTTGGAAATAAAAATGCCAACATCACAGAATATTGGTTTTAAAAGAAATAAAATTGAAATTTTTCCCTAAAAAAAGTCTTTTATTACCTTTTTACGTGACTAGAAAACACAATTTTGAGACGTGCTAGATTTTAGATACGTCATTTTTTGTTAGAACCGCGAAATTAGAATGCCGCAAAATTCACATTTTTGCTCGAACCGCGAAATTAAAATGCCGCAAAATGCAATTTTGACCAATAAAACCGCGAAATTAAAATGCAATAAAGTACCATCCACGTGTTCATGACTCGGTAATAAAACTTGTTGCCACATGGGTGAGAAAGGGTTAAGGTTTGTTCTTTTATACTGGTCTCAGATTAACTAGAAAGGTCTGCCATCCTTTTCCATAAAAAATCTGTTCACCCTATGTTGAGGATCTGGACTTACACGAAGAATATCAAGACCCCCTGGATGTCCAATAATAGTACTTCAGCCCCCTGGATTTGTCCTATTTTCACATTGAGACCCCTTGACATCCACTTTTTTGTCAAGTTTTGCAGGTGAGACCCCCTGGAAATCCGCTTTTCAGCAAAGGATCACCCCTTGGACGTCCACAATTTGTGACAGTGAGACCCCCTGGACGTCCGATATCCTCAACATAGGCAGGGTATACAGTTTTGTTCTTCTGGAAAAGCCCATTGCTTTAAGAATGAAATGAATTTACTTGTACAATGTTACTTTTATAGTTTCCTTCAATTAATTGCATATGTCTTGATCTAATTGATGTTGAAGCGACACGTAAAGCACTGCAAGGCATTCCCGATGACGTCAAAATGGTAGTTAACAATGCAGCAATAGCCATATGTACTCCCTTCCTTGAAGTAACTGAAGAGGAATTTGACAAGTAATGAAATGTTTATTTTGTAATCTTAAGGACTCTTTTTGCACCAACTTACTCTCGAGTCTCTAATAAACGTACAGGAGGGAATAGACGTACAGGGGAGAAATTCGAACTCGACTACTCGGTGTGGAGTAGGGTTAAAAAAAAAAAAAAAAATTGCGTGAGAGGAAACATGTCGATGAAACATGGCAATACCGAATTTACTTCGGTATAAATTCTTCGTTGTAGCTTTCAGAGCAGCAAAACAGTGGCGTTGGTGAAAAAAATCCGGCGTAAAATCTGAATCTTTACGTCGACATTATTAGAATATCAACGTTGATATGTATTGAATTTTGTCGTCTGATCAGCACTGCAATCTAATCATTTTTCTACTTTCAGAATTTGGAAGATAAATGTGAAATCCATGTTAATTGTATCCCAGGTAATATTGATGCACCTTCATTGAATAATGTCTAATAACTACATTATTGAACGTTTTCATGCCGGCTTAAAAATTTGGCATGGAGAAAATCAACACCATCAATCTCAGAAGACTTGTGTCAAACGTCATCATAAACGCAGTAAGAGTGCCTTACGCTAAGTGATCAATCTTAAGTTTCGAAAAACCGAAGACTGATGTCCCAGCGAGAAAAATCGTGAAAAAACCCAATGTGGAGGAGTGTTTTCTGCGTGCCGTTTAAAAAAGAAATCACTCCTCCACATTGAGTTTTTACTTAATTTGCCCACTGGGGTAAGATTCGAACTCACGTCTTTGTATTTGTAATGCAACTACTCTATGCAACATTGACTTGATAGGTTAGATGAGAGCAGTTGCACATATGATGCAGGAAATAAATGGATGTAGATATTTTTAGATTCTAGCGAAGAAGATGATTGCAAATGGTAAAGGTGGAAGTTTCGTAAATGTTTCCAGTCAAGCTTCATTGGTTGCGTTACCAGATCATACTGCATACTGTAAGAAACACTTCTTATTACTCGCCAAATGATTTGGCTTAGCCCTTATAAGAACTACCTTTTTATTTTGAACATATCTAAAATCGAAACCACAAGTAAAGTTTCATTAAAACAAACTTTGGGACGAGAGTCAAAGTACGCGCTAGATTCAGTTTTTGACTTTAGACGCTGTCAAATTAAAAAAAACTGGGTACCCAAAAGGTTTAAAGTTTTATGCTTCATTACAATTTTTCGTAGGTGTCTCAAAAGGTGGTGTTGATCAATTGACAAGGATGATGGCACTTGAATTAGGTCCTCATCAGGTACTGTTGTTTTATTTTACGAATACGACGGAATCTATAGAAGTATGGAAAGAATGTACTGGTTTATATGTCATCGACTAATCAGCTGGTGCAGGGCCACAGGGTATCATTGGTGACGTTTGTGACCGAGAATGGCCCTATTTGTGAATGCTATACCCAGACCCAAATTAGAAAATTTGTATCCGATTTTAGGATATAATAATCCTTCATATAACATTGGTTTCAATTTACTTTTTTGTAGATTCGCACTAACGCAGTGAACCCTACAGTAGTAATGACAGCAATGGGTAAAAAAGTTTGGGAAAATCCTGAAAAAGGTGACCCAATGAGAAACCAAATTCCACAAGGGAAATTTGCCGGTAAGAAATTGCTTTTCAGCTGTAGTATACTAGGACTCGTTCAGAATAAAAGATTTAGTGACTGATGGAAATTGCAACTCTCGAAAGGATACTTGATATTTTCCTCCATAATATCCATTTGCTTAGCTGTAGATCCAAGGAAGCTACTCTGCCTCGACGCGCAGCCATCTTTTAAGAAATTGTGCCAAGGTCTTTATGAAAATTCATTGCTTGTTTTGAAGTATAATCCGGAAGCGTATAGAATTTATTGTTTGAAAAGTTGAAAAATTAAACAAAAATTTTTTCTTTGAATTTTTTTTATCTCTACTCGTGAAATGCGTAATTTTGTTATTTGAAAACTTAGGAGTAGCGAAACATTCAGGTGTAATGCACTAAAGTTTTGAAATTACTTCTTTCTTGTAGAGGAGAAAGATGTTGTTAACGCTATATTGTATCTGTTGAGCGATAAAAGTGATATGATCAATGGCACAATGATTCCTATTGATGGTGGTTTTATCGCTGGTAGAACAATGAGAACATGAGGAGGTCTTAGGAACAATGTGGAACAATACGAAATGAGAACACCCTTGTAGAACAAGAAAAATAAAGCGCAATAACGAAAACACTCTTGATTCTTATAACAAAGAAACCTTCAAAAAAAAGACAGTGCAGCCTTGAGCTATGGCATACTACGGAATGATAAAAAAAACATTTTGGCTTTTGTTATGCTCCAATTTGTAATAATTTTTAGCAGGTCATCTGTTTTATTATATAAAGAACTTTCCCTCATTTTTATTCACCTTTAGCTGCATTCCAGTAAAAAAATTATCTCACTTTGTGATAAGTTTTGTCATACAATTTATACCTTGGTTGTGATATCTATATGTATTTTAGAATGTAAAATACAGTAGGGTTAAAGATACGGATAAAGATTTTGTAAAACATGCTTTGTTATTTGCTACCAAATACTACTTTTTTTAATATACACATGTTTTTTCTTCAGGCACTGTTCAAACTCAAAAATTTCGGACAGCACTTTGATGATGGTTTGGATGATCTTTAATGTATAGTAAGGAAATTTTCAGCGTTAGTTCTCACAAACAAAATAAAAATTGCGACCAAAAAAATGTTTTTCCCGACCGACCGTACTATTTTCTTTGAGTCGGGTGACGGCAAACCAAAAATCATTTAAGTCCAACCCTAGTAGGCGAGCACAAAGCTCCAAATGTTGTAAACAAATTTTGGTCTGAGTAGTATGTACTAGTAATGCAAAATAACTACTTGACTGGTACATGTTATGCTTTTTTTACTTAATAACATTCTTAACGACATAGCGAAGCTAAAATTTACAAAGTGTCCTGAAGAAACTCAAAAATTAATAAGTGGGTTCCGAAATTATTTTGAAAAGAAATGAGCGGAGGGGCGTTTATTCAGGACCTTTGAGTACTGGTGTAACTCGGACTGTAGAATTTCTTATAAATGCAACGCTGTTTTTTACAGCAGAAATTTTCAAGAAAATATTGATTTTGAAATTAATAGCAAATAAATAACAAGTAGAAGTTCTCTTAAGCTGTGTAAGTTAATCAAAAACTCGTAAAAAAAATTGATCATTGATAAATCAACAAAAATAGAAAGAAAAAAGTAAAACAAAACTACAAAAATTCAGTTGCATCACCTCAATAGTGACTTGTTTTTTCTCTTCTGAGTCTCTTTCAGTGTTGAACAAAGCTGCGGCTACCATCATGTTAAAACTTTTAATAACCCTGAGTCCCGTTGCCATAGCAACATCAGGTAAGTGCATCTATTCAGTTAAAAGCACCAAATATTCGTAGATTCGTAGAAATGGTTTTGACTTTATAGTGATTTTTTTCTGATTTTTCTGTGATTTATTTGCGATTTTGATATTTTTTCATTTTATATTTTATATTTTCGTATATATCTGATTTGATATTTTTGCGATTTTTCGTGAATACTCTACCCCTTGTTTCTTGTTTGATGTCTCGGATATCTTTCGTTTTGGGATTGCTTGTGGTCAAATCAGTTTTGGTTTTTTCTGATTTTGGTATGTTTTTTGTAGTTTTTGCGTGATTTTTTGTTTTTTTTACTCCTTTGGGTCCCTCTGTCTTTGTCTGGGTTTGGGACCAGCACTACCCCCGGGGGAATCCTGGCATTAGACCCATGCGACCTGTGCAAGTTGTCAACTGGCAGTTTATTTTATTTTCGTCGGTACAAAAAGCCAGTAAAATACCTTGTCACAACGACATAGTTTCTGCTGTTAGTTACTTTAACGGAAGAAAAAATTTCGAAAGAAAAAGATGCACAAATATAAAATGAATGGCCTCAAAATTGCCAAATGCGGGCCAACATTTTTCGATAACGGATATTAAAGAATGCGAATTCGTAACTTGGTTTTGAAAATTATTAACTTAGGCTAAAGTTATCCTCAATGGTGCTAATTTACAGGGTGACGAGGGAGGGGGAGGGGGTTGAAATAAGGAGGGGGTATTTTTCCTAAATTTCTTAAAATGGGGAAGTCAAATGGCAGCAAATTGTGGTTTTTTCCTGGTTCCATGCGTGTAAAGACTGTTGTTTCATGGATGAATAAATGCAATTTAACCCCCCTCCCTCCCACCTCTAATTAAGCAAAGAAGAGAACTTAATTTTGCAGGTAGGAAAATCGGAATCTCCCTGATACTACATAAATGAAAGCAAAATATGCTTAGTTTTTATCACTTTCTCTACGGATTATTATCGAAATAGTGGAAATAATGTGAGTTTCCAGTTTCCAAAATTTCCCTGAAAAATACGGAAGGAAAGATTGCGAATTGGTGTTCGTTACTGAGAAATGCGAAAGAAAATATTATAAAATTACCCAAAGTTCGCACAACTTAGGAATTATGGCTATACTCACTAAGAATTTTTCAATCACTATTATTGCAAGCCTAAGTTACTTTGAAAAATCACGAACGTTTTTTCCCACAGAAATCAAAAGAAACTACAAGATATCACAGAATTTACCACATATCGAGAATTAAATTTTGTGGAAAATAAATTTTGCGGGATCTACAAAGCTCACGAATTTTAAGTTTCTGTGTCTTTACGCAAAATTTAATCCTTTTGAATTCCTAAAACTTACTTAACCCTCTCAATGCCGCACCATAGTTTAAAAACGCACTAGTTTTCAGCTAATTTTTTTTTCAACCTTAAACACGGCAGAGGGGCTCCGCCCCCTACAACCCCCCGATCCGTTCAGAGCGGCTTACGGCGCTGAATGAGTTGATAATAATTACTACAAATATATGAGAAGTTTCAAAAGGTTTCCTAATTTCATGAAAGGATGAACTAAGTTCATTGTTAACATATTATTTATATAAGACTATTATCATTTTTAAACTGAAGTTGAACCAAAACCATTAACAATCACAACGACAAAAATTGTTTAACATCTATATCAATTTAAATTGGGAAATAATGCAATATAAGAAGGGTTGCCGTCCATTTCCCAGTATAACTTCTTCCTTATGGTCCGATGGAAGTCTGCAGGGATCACGGAAGCCCGAAGATGTTGGAGCTAAAGGCCTGGCGCCACTTGATAGACTCGCCAGCCAGTCCCTTTTTCGAGAAAGCCGAGAAAACGGGAAATATATTCCGAAACGGTTAAATCGGATATAAGTGCCGTACGGGAATTGCGAGGAAGGAAAAGAAAAAAAATATTATTTTTTCAACTCTAAGTGCCGTACGGACACTCTCCATCGCTGCGTTTTTTTTAACTCCGCTGCTATATCTAGTGGTTTAAGAAAAATAATAGACTAGTAAGCTAGTTTAATCATTGATTGAACAGCAGGGCACTAACGACAGAGATTTGATTTTCAACGATGAGATTGCAGCCTTAAAAACGAGGTATCCAGCAAGAAGTGAAGACGAAAGTGATTCGGAAAGCGATGCTGAATGGGAAGATGAGAACACTTATATTGATTTTTTAAAGAAATGCATTTGACGCATTTAACGATGAACCAGATTTGTAGAAGTGATTTTTTGTAACTTTTTAATATTAGGTTTACATTAAAAAGTAACAAATAACAAGAATATATTCCTTTCCTTCTCCAAGTTTTTATCAAATTTTTTAGACTTGCCGTAGATTTTGGAATATTACTTTCCAATTTAGTAAAATGACGTCAACGCTTGAAACATTTATATAAGCGAGACTCTAAAATATTTCCATTCATGCAACTCTTGAATGACGTCATTCTTTGAAAATTGTTTTAAGCTTTGATTGCATGAGGACATGACAAAGTAGACTTTGGCGCAACAGTTTCACGACATAAAAAAGAAAAAATTTTGCAAATTTTCTTTAAAAATATTGCGAATAGGCCCTTATTTTAGTGAACAAATAAATATTCGATCCTCGAAATGGCAGTACAATTGTATGTATCATCCGCGAAATCCGCGAATTATTTAAAAGAGGATCATTCGCGAAATTAAATCCCCAGATAGATCAATCCTCGAAATTTAATCCACGTGAAATGTAATCGCTTTAAGGTATCATAAATTGATTTTAATGGTGTGGTCGGCCATTGCATTTGCTCAAAAAAGCTTCCTCGGGTGAATCTTTCTTTATCATTTCCTGACATAAAAGGGGTTGAATATTTGATTGCAAGTTGAAAAGAAATATTTTGTGTCCCATGAATCAATCTCAAGATGTAGCCATTTTTGTCCTCAGAATGGAAAAGGCTGTAAAGGTAAAATGGTCCAAGTTATTTTACGCAGTTAGCAAGGTGAAGTAGTGAATGCATTATTGATTGTTAAATAACGTTTTGGGTAAATTCTTTCGAATAAAACAACAAAAGGCAAAGATAACGTTTGGCCAATGCAATGTCTGCGTTGGTCAAGCGGTCTTTCAATAAAAGATTTATAGCATGCGTCAGTAAATAAACAATGTTGAAAAGCAAACTTGGGTAAAATAATCATGACAAGAACGTAGTAAAACAGTAGAAACGACACCGGTATTCAGATGCCTTCCAATAAAGGTTGCCTTTGATTTTTCTTGGTGCTCTTGAAATATGATTGGGTGGTTGGGTTGACAAAAGACGTTTATCGGCTTCGTCGATCTCGGTCGATGTCATTGAAAACTGGAAAAGACTCTTTCTTGTGGGATTTGTTAAACCAATGATTAAGAAAAAGTCTCGTTATTTGAAGTAAAACGCAGTGCATATAATCAATGACAGTCCCTTGAATAAGGTTAAAAGAAGGTGGCAGTAAAAACAATGCGGAAGGACCTTTAACACCGTTAATTGGCTTCTTAGAAGTAGAATTAATAACAGCTTTTGCTGAAGTAAGAGTATCTTCAGTGGATCGTGGAGGACCTAAATGATCGGTTTTATGAAAAAGGTAGCATCTGACATTCCCACCATTTTCCGTGACGACATTCATCTCGGACAACCAAAGAACCCATTGAACTGTTTAAATTTAAGAACGCTTTTGAACATCTCCCACTGTAACACCGTTAGTATTTATATCATTGAGGGTCTTAGTTGCGGAGGTAAAAATAGAAGCATATTTGGATGGCATTCACCGTACCAAATTCCACTTATCAAAATATTTTCTTTACATCTGCGGTCTTCAAAGGGAAGTTCCTATTGAATATAGGACAGACCATAGAGAAGACTTGGTCGATTTAAATACAGGAATTCCGTCAAAGTCAAGAGAGAATATTGGTAGGATTTGAAAAAAAAGAAGTGGTAGTAATTGCACAAAACGATCTGTAGAGGGAACCACGTCATATATGTATCAGCTTTTGAGGAGGTATATCGACGAAAAGGATGACATAAATTCCCAATCATCCTCTTTCTCGACAAGATGGAACGGATTTGGTTACGGATATCAAACACTAGAAAACAAGATTTCTTAAACGTAGCTTCTTCTTTCCCTTGAGGACATTGGCTATAAGAACACGTTTTAGCACCAGAATCGGTCTTCGTCATACAACTTTTACAAAAGAAATGAGATTTCAAATTTGGAGAGAGTGTCTTGAAATTTTTTTTGAAATGGTACAACGATTTTGGGAAAATATGCCCTTGCGGTAAAAACAACCCGATCAATTCAATCAAGAGAGCAAGCGCAGCCCCGGATAGCTTAAATTTCTGCGAAAACTGCTAGAGCAGCTCCAAAGGTTAATTAAGTATGCGGATGAAGTGGTGAATATTATTCTTTCATCTCAGATGTTTCGTTTAACCCGGAATCAGGTATGTCTAAATGTTTAAAGGCATATACATTTAATTTGAAGTTACCTACAGTCTTTCAGTCTTTAGGCAATAATATTAAAAAAAAAACTTCAATAGAAATCCTTTTTAAATTTAAAAAAATTGTCGCTAAAAAATCACAAAAGAAATCAAAATCTCGAAGAAGTTACGTAGAAAAAAATTTAACGCAGCACAAGAATTCTTTCATGATTTACAAGTTGTAAATACCTAGTAACTATTGAAGGTCGTCATCTTCTATATCGATTATTACCGGTAGTAGATTATGCTGGATATCACCTAACGGCAAATCAAGATCATTATGCTCTATTTGTGGTAATGATAGAGACTCTAGAATGAACAATTTTAACTGAAAAAATCAAAAGACCGAGAACAATGTTTAGTCTAATTCCTACCTAAATTGTTAAAAAGTGCCGAAAAACTTTTGGTTTTAAATTTTCTTTTGTTTTAGTAAAGAAAATAGGTAGATATCCTTCTTACGAACTGGAACTTTAAAAAATGTAGGAAAATAGCCGAGAAATTTGCCGAATAATCGCCCCCCTCCCCCCGATTTATATTTCGCTATCTTCAAAAACTTTTGCATTTTAAATTCGACACCAATTCAAGTAAGAATGGGTAAGTACAGTTCTGCACAAAATTGATTAAGAAGCGCATAAAATTCAGCTTGAGACTTGAATTGATAGCATTAGAAAAAAATTGTGAGCCTGAAGTATATGACAGACTTTCTATCTTCTCCAGAGTACCTTATAATCAAACCCTCCTATAACGTCTACTCTTTGGTGCCTAATGGGAAGTTTACCCTCAAAATCGACATAAAAAGTTGTTTGTCTCAGGAACTAGAAGGTTTTAAACAAATATTGTAATTTTTGCAGAATTTTGTTTCCTCCTTTGTGCCTTTTATTAAGCACCAGAGAGTACCCATCCCGTTTGTTCATGACATGAGAGTGAGATGCAAACAGCGCCTTGGCCTCTACGAAGGAGAGCGGTTAAACTTTTCCCGGAAATAGATCATTCTATGCGCATTATGGATAATATTAGGCATTAAAAAACAACCAAAACAACTTCTGCGTATGACAGAAGGGTGTTCCCAAAAGACAGAATATATTTTGATTGTGTTTTCTTTAAATCCCCCTAACTTTCAAGACCCCCTTGCATCTCAGATACTATTCCACTTTTTCACGTACACACATCTAGCAGCTCTGTCCATCCCATTGTGCTATGAAGATTTAGATGGTATTTCCAACGAATCTCATGAATTTATTCAAAACTATCAAACAACTTCAACAAATCTGATTCGCTATCACTCTTTTCGCCGATGGACTTTTGCACATCACTGTCATTTGCCTCAACTATATCTTCGCATACGACTACGCACTCTTGAAACACATCA
>JAUBWS010107519.1:0-29321 GCA_032270445.1 Darlingtonia californica
GGCCCGCATAACAAGAAATATATATTTATTTCATATTTCAGAAATGTTGGGTCGGTCGGGCCCGTAAAACAACTAATAAACTTGGTCTCGCCTAAATATAAAAGATTTTTTGAAAATTCTTTTTTTGTTTGTTTAGTTTACATGTTTGATGAAAACATTGGGTAAAATTTTTTCCAACCTCGGTTCTCCTTTAATTTTCATCTTTTCATAAATTAATCAACTGGTAGATTGTAAAAATTAACCTAGCTTGATGCAATAGACAAATCAGTTGATTGTAAAAGTCAACATAATCAACAATTAGTTGATAAATTGGTTCATTATTGATGTCAAATATCAGCAAAATGTCAGGAACTTGTCAGGAAAATTCATCATTTTTTGCTTATGTCAGGAAAATGTCAAGAATTTCTTTGTTCTTTTATTTAAATCATAGTCAATATTAAAAATCCCGGTTGAGAAGCCTATTGTTTCAATCTATTGTCAACATTACAAGCTTGAGGTCGAAAAATTGTTTTGTTTTGCTCACTTTTTGATCACATGTGTTACAAATTGACAAATCGCAAAGGGATATGTTGATAACGTGATTAAAAAGTGAGAAAAACAAAAAACGTCTATTGTTAAATTCAAAGAAAAATTTGACAATAAAGCTCGAACAATAGGCTTCTCAACCAGGATTTTTTATAATGACTATGTTTAAATCATGATGTGCAAGGAGCATTTTTTGTCATAAATTTTCTGGGTTATGTTTACCATTCTCTATACAGGCAACTACAGGGTTCACCACCCCTTGAAACTCCATTGGTCTTGAACTTTTACCCTCTTCTTGAAACTCTTAAAAATCCTTAACTCGCTTGTGTTCTGAAGGAACCTCTTTGAACTCCTTGAAATCATTTGTTGTTGTTATTTTTTGTTGTTTTCCAAATAGGTTTTTTTCATGCAAAGTTGATTTTAGCCAATCTAGAGATGGTTAAATTTTTAAGTTTCTGGCCCTTCAGAGGATACTGTATGGACCCTTTCTCTAATTCAACTTGTTCCTTGTATGTTGCTCATTTTCTTACCAGTCATTCCCTTCTTTGTTTTAAAGCCAAAAAAAATCATTTTTCAGAGATTTTATATACTCCATGTTTACAATATTTTTTGGATGATCTTTCTTATGCTATTTTTTCTTGAAACTATCTTCCATTTATAAGTCAAAAGGTAATTTTTATGTTTGTTTAATCTTGGGAAAAAGCCTCTATACTTCACTTACTGTTCATAAACATAACAGTGAGCAATCACTTCTTAGAGAATAGGACAAATAGGATTTTTAAACACATAAGTTGTGGACTTTTGTTCGGGGAAAGGCCTGGGGGTAATTTCTCCCTCCCCATGATTAAGTGTTAAATAGCTCATGAAAAAGGGGCTAATTGTCTGAGAAAATCATTTGTCAGGAAAATTAATTGGTTGGGGAATATTTTTGTCAGAGTAAATATTTATTGGGGAAAAATATTTGTCACTAGATGGGACATATTTATCTGTCTAATCACTTTTCCCTGACAAAGTTTTCCTAAATAAGGTAGTTGGTTTGGTTCTTTGACAACTTAAGTTGAGACCAAATGAGCCTAACTATGGTACTTGGTCACATTTGATTTTGAAATGATAGCTCATTTTAGCCATTTTTCAAATTGTGTCTTATTTCTCGTGGTTTTGGTTGTTTTATTTTTTCATAATAACTATTCGGAAGTCCATGAATGTGCAAAGCTCATATGTAGTGCAGGAGGGGGTGAACATACCAGTCATGAAAAATATTTGTAAACTACCTTACCTCAATGTTTCCAGAAAGTGGCTTGTTTGGCCTTTGATTGTCAATATTTAGACATAAGGTAAATAGTCTATGGGGAAGTTTTCTCAATTTGAGGAGCCCGATCACACTCACACTCCCTTTCGCATTCTTCGATCTCAATAAGATTTATTAAGAATGATAAGGAACCATTTCAAAGATAATTTTTGTATGTTTTCGGTATAATTAAAAAAAATCCTTTTACAGATGTTTTCCCTATGGCGCTTACTTTAGAATAAAGTAACTTTTGTGGCTATGTAAAATGTTTTGCTTCTTTTTCTGTTAAAGTTGAATAACTCTGACTTCTAATTTGTTCCAGAATAACACAATATGTCAATAGTAAGGCATGTATTACCAAGAAAAACTTCACTGCGATTCACACTCCTAAATATCTTAGTACTCCAGGTATACGCAATTGGAAGAAAAAGCCCACAAAGTTTTTTATTGACACATGTACCAAACTCATCGGCACAAAAACCAAAATAAAATTCAAAGCTATGAGGCCTTTTATCTTATGTAAAGCTCATTAGGGTATTATAAAAAGGGGGGGGGGTAGTAAAAAGCATTGCAGCACAAATTCCACGTTTTACGTATCAGAAATTGAATCATAGGTTATTTTTCCTAGAGCTCTTCTGTTTTTTAACAGAAGTTGTTTGCTCAATTGTGCTTTGATGTTCTTCGCGTTTCTTCTTGGAAACTTTGAACTCAAGTTGGTCTATTACACCTGTGTCTTTATTTCTTTTTTATCATAGGCTCTAATCTAAGGCTTCAATTCAAATTTGAAGTCTGTTTTTCATTTTTCAACTTTTTGCAAAAATTGTTGAATAAAATGCATTATTATATTTCGTGACTAATGTTTATGATTGGTCATTACAGAATCCTGTCAAACATTGACCTGCATTGACTGTAATCTGGAGAATAGAAATGATGAGAAACATTGGTAGATATGCAATTGTTTTGATATTAACTTGGCTACTAAGTTGTACTAAGTAAAGATATACACAAGTATATCATAGGTATCACATTGCACAAAACTTTAATACATTGACAAGAATAAAGTAAGAAAATAGACAGGGGTACCCCTCCCTCAAATAATTTGATACGATAAAGACAAAAGGTAAAGGGTACTGTTGTATGGTGCCAAACTTTAAGGTCATGTTGTGTGCCCTGAGGGGTAGGATAAGGTGATATAACTTAATTTTTGAGCAAAATTCCAAAAGTACAAAGGTACTTTTGTCAAAAGGGGCGGGCAAGTTGCTGCTGTTCAGATATTCCTTTTTGCCAAAAATATAGCTCAACCCGGTTTTGCCCAGGTATCAGCTTAAAGTACTTCAGATCTCATTTGAATTTGCAAGTTGGAAACTTTGCAATGTCACACTGTGACTATAATGTCACACTATGTCCATTGATGACTTGAAATTAGGCAAATTAAGTTTTTATTCCGAAAGCGTGATTGGAATTTCTTAACATTAATGGAAATTGGGGGACGTCAGAATTTTTTCTCAGAAAAGATGGGAAAAGGTGAAACTCAGAGAATACTCTAGAAATACCAGAAATAAGGGTATGCTCCACTAAATATCTAGATTACTCAGATCGTAAGAATTAGCTGTGTTTATATACTAACTAGGGTGATCCCTTTACAACCTATGAAAGTCCAAAATCTGGACCAACTTACCAACTTACCAATTACCTTTGAATTTAAGAATTGGTTTAAAATGAGCCCTATTCAGCTCCCACACTAACAAATCTTTGTTGGTTCCACCTTTGTTATATATATTAATTTACATGTTACATCAGCCCTTTTAATTTAGGTCGGCATTCGGCATTGCCGAAAATTTTTTGTGATATTTGCCGACCTACTGACAGCTGGATTAAAAGCGCTGTTACATGTTATATTTATATGTTTCACTACAACATGTTCTTGGGGTATTTTCATATCTTTGATAATAGTTTCTATTTAGCGTTATTTTTATAGATGTAGTTATTATGTAATTCGCTAAGACATTCTCATACATCATGCAGTTATACAATTTGTTTTCTTTATATATCTTTATTATGATTGATAAACAATGTATTTTGTTTTGTCATTTCAAAGTTTTGACGTTACTAGTTCCATATAAATCTTCTAGAATGTTTGTTTCTTATTTGTATCATGTGTTTTGTTATTGTGGCAGTAGCTCATTTAATTGGAAACTGACTAAACTGTAACACTTCCATTTTGTTATTGTTGTTATTGTATGTTCTTTCTTGTGATAATGTTTATGTTGTTGACAAATACAGTAGCTTGTTAATTTAAGGGGTAAGAAACTAATTCTAAGGTATTGTTTTTCCTGTTGTCTAGAAAAATGATTGAGTGAATATACATGTTTTTTTTTCTCATGGTAAAGTTTGACTTATTATCAGTAGTTGTGTTTTTTTGATCCAGGAAATATCAGATTTGTAAAGAATTCTCTGTATAGTTATTTTATATGATCCAATTTCCAAATTTCCAGTAAAAATCAAAATAAACAACAGAACCATTAAAACTGGATGGGTGTTTTGGTTGGTATGAACATTAGAATTAATAAAGAGGACTGAAAAAAGTTTATGAATAACTGAATCCAAAAACTATAATGGCAGACATTGACCCAGACACTCTATTAGAATGGCTGACCATGGGAGCTGGTGATGAAAGGGATATGCAAGTCATTGCATTGGAACAGCTTTGTATGCTCCTTTTGATGTCAGATAATGTGGATAGATGCTTTGAAAGGTTTGTTTATATTATAGACTTCGTCTTATGTGCTTCGCCCTAGATTAATTAACCCCTGGTTTTATTTCTAGCAAGATATAAAGGGAGAACAAATAACTGATTTTAGACTTTAGGGCCTCGATTTTCTGAAAGATTGTTCAAACAAGTACCTTCATCTTTTCTTTTTTATACAACTTTTTTGTCATGCTTTACAAAAAAGTCAACATTCTGCAGCTTTTATTGATATTCAAGTTTGGATACACAGCAGTTTTAGATTTTTTTAAACATATAAAATTTTAATGTTTTAGCTGTCCACCTCGCTCTTTCTTACCTGCACTTTGTCACATATTCATGGATGAAACAGCACCCGATAATATTCTAGAAGTGACAGCCAGAGCAATAACCTACTACTTAGACGTGTCTGCAGAATGTTCAAGACGTATTGTAACTGTTGAAGGAGCTGTCAAAGCCTTGTGCACAAGGCTTGTTGTTGTAGATATCTCATCAAGAACTAGTAAAGATCTGGCAGAACAATGTGTCAAGGTATTGAGGAATTTTTTCTTAATAATTAGAGCTTACTTAAGCCCCCGCAGTCATATAAATATACTTGAAAATTTGAGGTTACTTTATTAAAGTCTACTAGCAAGTAAGCCTGTGGAGCATGCAAGCCGTAAAATTTGATATGACGTCATAGTTACAATTTAATGATCCATTAGCTTAATTTTCTTATAAATTGATTAGGAAAATGTTGCTTGTGAAATGATCTATCCATAGAGTGGTCAACCACCGTCATAGCATTTCCCATTCTTCAGATACTGAAAGTTTCCACTTTATGACGTCATAACAGGTCCGAAAATGCCCCAAAACCCCAATTCAAAATTGACCTAATATTTTTGTAATGGTTGATGGCCCATGTGATCTGGCAACCTGTGACGGTTCCAATGAGAGGTCAATCATTTTCATAGCATTTACCAATCTCAAGTTATTCAAGTTTTAAGTTTTGATGACGTCATCAGTGGACCCAGGTGGGTACCCGCAGACCTGAAAGTGGGTCAGTATGTAAAAGGTGACCTGTAATGACTGAGGAACCATTAAAAACTTTGACATTCCTAATAGATCCTGAGATAATTTTCCACCGATCAATGCAATGTTAATTGATTTTGTATTGATTTTACGCCCGTCCCACACTTTAGATTCTCACCAAAATCGAATATACACAACCCCCGTTTCGACAGCTAGGCTACCATTTTCTGTGCAGAAAGACACACTCACCAAATATGACTATTATAATATAGATTTCAAAATACCTGAAACTAAAATTATAAAAGATTATAACTTTTTAACCAATGAATCAAATTGAAATTTCTTTTTGGAAAGATGTTGCGTATGGGAACATAAAACTGAAAGAAAATAATTCCAAAAAGGAGAAATGAAATTTAAAAAAATAAAGATACAAAAATGAGCTTTCTATAAGCAACAAAAATGTTTCATATTATTTTCAATTCTGTAGTTAAAAGGTAAATACTTTTTTAGTTTTAGTTTCAATGCTGTCAAACTTAATAGAGTCTATGCATTGTGAAATGATTTTCTTGATGAAATATTTCCATCAGTCAAGTGACTCAATGTCATTTTTTATAATTCAAAGATATTTCATACGTTCAATTCCCTCCTTATTCGGAAAACATTATTAATCTGAACTTCAAGTCACCTTGAAAAAGACTTATTTTCAACTTATTCTCAAAGTTAATTTTCTACAATGTATATATGATTCTCTCTAAAATTCGACCAGTACTCCATCCTCCAAAATAAATTGAAATCGATTGTAATTTGTTTTCGTGTGATATTTACAGGTATTAGAATTGATGTGTACACGTGAAGCGGGTTCAATATATGAAGCTGGTGGATTAAACTGTATGGTGACTTTCATCCAAGAGTATGGCTCACAAATCCATAAAGACACCCTACATTCTGCCATGTCAGTTGTTGCACGTCTGTGTAGTAAAATTGAGCCAACTGATGAATCACTAGAAGACTGCATGGTCTCCTTATCCAAGCTACTACAACGTGATGACACATATGTGAGTCTTTTTCTTTACTTGACATGCCGTTAAAGGGGTCCTGCATTATCTCGTTAACTCTACGTTAAGAGATTAATTTATATAGTTTTTCAATCTGAAAGATTTGAACATAACATATCATCAGTACCCCTAAAGAATTTATATCTGAAGAACTTGAAGGTCTTAGTCAATAAAAAACAACTGAAATGATCATTGATATAGTTTTTCTGTCCGGTTATTGTGTGGTGGTTGATCCATTTAAATCAGCAAAACGTCTTGCGATTTTTAAAACTAATATGACTGGCTTTTGATTATGTTTCAAACATGTTGTGCAGCTATTTTGTGTGTTAGGGTTTTTGGATACAATGATAAAGTTTCTTCAGTACTAGAGAAGTAGATTCAGTTTTGACTTCTCTATTGCTGAAAAAAATAACTGATTTTCTAATAATAATCTTTTTTCTAATACGTAACTGAAATGAAATTTTGTCTTCGAACAATTGATAATTCTTTGTTGACGTATAAGAGTAGAGATTTATCAAAATAATTATGTCATTGGAGTTTTAATGTCGTCATATGAATTCTTATCTACAAAGCCTTTGTTAAAGATTAAAAACATCTTGTGTATGTTTAGAACTAGAGAGAACGTAGATGATAAGATAAAATACTGAAAATGAAAATCAATGTTTTTTAAGATAAGCTACAAACACAAAAAGCAAATGTTTAACTATGCAACGGATCTTTACGTTGTTCGCAGCAGTTATCTGAATTCCAGATCAATTATAATAATTTTTAACGCAGTTTTTCGTAATATTTGTGAAAGTAAAAGAGCTTTTGCCTTCAAATTTTTGGGCTTTCACCGAAATTAATCCCTGCAGTAAAAGTACAAACCAGAAAGATTATTATAAATTCTTGTTTTCATAGCAACCACAGGTTCCTCATTGCTAAATAGTGGTTATGTAATACTGAAACTTATTTTTTATAGGACATACTAATGAAAATTAGATTTAATTTAGCAACTGTTTTTTTAGATTTTATAAGCGTATAGATGATACTTGTGCAAAAAGTTACATTTTACTCATAATGACGTAGTCACGTAATCAATGAAGTCATTGTTAGATATTTCCGCCAGTTGGTTTCTTTTGTTATGATTTATAAGCGTACTAATTTTCATGACAATAGCACTAGTGGTTTAGAAGAGGGCAAAAACCCAATACATAAAATTTAAGTCAATACGATTTTTATATCATAGGTAAGCGCTTCTTTATTACTCTCCAAAAGTTTTTGAAGAAAAAGTCTTGGCATTAGATTATTATTTCCTTAAAAATCAATTAACCTTTTTCACAATACAGAACATTTATATCACAATGAAACAGTTACTTCAAATTTTATGTATTGGGTTTTTGCCCTCTAGGAATACAGAGTCCCTGAAGGTCCACGAGAAGTAGGGTTAAGATCATATACATATTCGAGATATATCTCACAAACTTCTGTCTAAAGAAGAATCGAGATAATCCAGAGACGATTAAGGAACATGAGTACTAGTGTATAAAAGGTGTTTGCTTTTTCTTCATAGGTTGCAGACACAGCTCTGAAATGTTTCGCATGTGTTGCGGATAGATTCACTCGTCGTGGTGTTGACCCTGCTCCCCTTGCTAAACATGGGTTGACAAATGAGTTATTGAAGAAACTGGTCAGCTCAGCGATGGCGTGTGGAAATAATACGTCAACTAGTTTGAATGCAAGTATGTCAGAATCGCGTTCAAGCTCTGGGAATGTTTCAATAATTGTCAGTGTACTATCCATGTTATGTCGTGGCTCACCGACTATAACTCATGTAAGTTTGGTTTAAGTTTCTTTATTCCTTTTGCTGCACCGCGGCAAGTCCTAGTTATGCTCTTTATCTTAGCACTTTTTTATGAAAACTGTTTTACCAAGTAGGATTTCATTGTATAAAACCTTGTCATCTACAAAGTTTTGCAGTGAATTTCGTGGGGTACATAATGGGGGTTGAGTTACTATTTTTGGACATCCAGGGGGTCATGATATTTTTCATATAAGTCCATATCCTCAACGTAGGGTGAACAATATTTTTCTGGAAAAACCTCATAGACTAGCTTTATTATAAATTATATATCTGTTTTATTCCAAGGATCTGTTGCGATCAAGTCTTCCAGATGCAATTGAAACAGCAATGAATGGAGATGAAAGATGTGTATTGGATACAATGAGACTTGTTGATCTTCTCCTCGTCTTGTTGTTTGAAGGTCGAGATGCACTTCCTAAATCTTCGTCATCAAATCGTGGCTCTTTGGTCGGTCTGAGAAAATTAGATAGTTCTGGTGATAAATCACACCGTCAGTTGATAGATTGTATCAGAAGTAAAGACACTGATGCTTTGATAGAAGCGGTTGATTCAAGTAAGTTGTGAACTTATAATACTTCCTATTAAGCTCACAATTTGAACTAACACTTGTACAAAAGTAAAGATAGGAGAGCTTGTAGGAGTCCTCCCAACAGGCTTTTTTGGATTTATACATATCAATTAGTTAAATCAAGTGTTTTAATCTTTGAAACTTTATTTTGTCCGAACTTAGAACATTTAAATCAGAGATTTATGATTCAAGTACCCCAACATATTTTTGTCAAAAAGAAGAAAACATCACCTTTCTTACCTTTAAAATGTGTAACATCTAACCAATTTTAAATCAATTTTTCAGGTCAATTCGATGTTAATTTCATGGATGATGTAGGACAAACGTTATTAAATTGGGCATCAGCATTTGGAACATTAGAAATGGTTTGTAAACTATTGTAGTTTTCCATATTTTTGTATTTAAAAATCTGCAAAATAAACTTTTTCTTTCTTGAAAAAGGATGAAATAGCAATTTGAATTTGAATATTAGTGAAAGATTTAGATCAATTAGAATATAAGTATAAAAAACAGGTGGTCCTATTTTTTTAATACACTGTATTCTGAGTATTGTGATATTAATGCAGGTTGAATTTTTATGCGATCGTGGTGCAGATGTTAATAGAGGACAAAGATCATCATCTTTACATTATGCTGCTTGTTTTGGTCGACCAGCTGTTGCAAAAGTAATTCATTATTAAATATGTTGTAATTTATGTTCAATTTCTTTTACCCAAGAACGTTCTACAGAATTCCTAACCAAAAAATGGACAGTGTTTAAAATGTTCACCTCGAAATCCTAATTAATGCATGAAACCTTGAAGTTTTTGACACAAAGCCTTATTTTACACGTATCTACGAAAATGATTGACTCTCTTTCAGGAAACAAATTTGTTGTCAATTTTGCCAGTCATCCATTCAAATTTACCATATGTTTTCATCATAAATCGACATTTTTTCTTTGATACTTGGCTCCAGCTTTCAAGTTTTAATTCTCCATTTGATTGGTTTTTGCTACAGTTTTTTGAAATAATTTTTAGTATGTTGTTATCCTAAGAAATATAGTACAAATATTTCGTTCACCACCAAACTTTCATGGGAAATCTAACAACATAATGATTAAACGCAACAAATTTATCAACATTACTACCTTCGTTCTGTACTTAGGTCTTATTGAAACATGGAGCCAACCCGGAATTGCGAGATGAGGATGGTAAAACACCATTAGATAAAGCACGGGAAAGATATGAAGAGGGACATAAAGAAGTAGTCAGGATACTACAAACACCTGGTAAGTAAAAAGTAAAATATATATTTAGTGGTAATTTAGTGTAAAGTAAATAACTTTTATTATATTCAAGTCTATTCGAGAGACAATTTTGTAAATAAGGTGACGAAAACCCAAAAGAATAATTTGCTGTAATTTTTTTGCTACGTTGTAGAGAATGAAGAATTTTCGTAATTTTCAAATTTTGATAGATTTTCATTTAAATTCTTGGGTGAAAGATTTAAATGTTCAATACACTGTTTTAATCAATCGTTGTCGTGTATTTTGAAGGAGAATGGTTGGCTGAGGGACAAGCTAAAGCAGACAACGAAGAAAGCTCTTCGGCAGCCGAGACAACAAATGAAGACAACAGCACTGAAAAAGAATCCAATAAAGAAGAAGACGGTGATAAACCCGAAATTGAAGTAAAAGAAGTTGTCAAAGGTGACCCTGAAGTTGCTCCCATCTATATCAGACGATTAGTACCTGTTTTCGCAAATACATTTCAAAGTTCATTGATTCCATCAGTAAAGAAAGCAACGTTATCGATATTGAAGAAGATGATTCATTGTATACCAGCTACCATAATGGCCGATGTTATATCAGATACGGTGGCATCGCAGCTTGTTGATGTCATTGCAGTAGCTTTAAATGTCGAGGTATATGTTAGATATGAAATTCGTGGTCAACTCACGCAGTCGTTTCTGTCTGGAAATAAATAGATTCATTATTTCATTTGTTCGAAAGGTGATGACTCATGTTTGAACCTTATTGATTGTCATTAAAATCTTTTCTTGTTTTTTCATCACCTTGTTAAAGCTTTGAACTCATTAGCATTGAATTTCAAGTTCAGCACTTTAACTTCTCTCCAACGGATCAAGCAAAAACGAGTTACGAATTTCATTCTGTCCGTTTGTTAGCGTTGGCCCGTTTTTCATCTTGGATCCTCGTAGAATTAACGATTCATCCATTCCGTCAATTAAAGCTGGCTGAAGGCGTCTAACGCGGGCGGGGGTTTCTAAGCATAAGACCTTAACTCAACTATGGTTCTTGTTTTTATAGGATGACGATGAAGGACATTTGGCAGTATTTCATTGTATACAAGATATGATGAACAAGAGTTCAAATATCTTCCTTATTCACTTCATACGGTTGGGTGTTTTACAAAAGATAAGTGAAATGGCAAGTCAGTTTGAAGTCAGCGAACAAGATGTTATTATTGATGGTAAAATCAGTGCAAAGGTATGTATCAGAGCCTTCTTGTCTTTCAGGTCGAAATATTAATTTTCCATGATAACATTACGTTCCGGACGTTTCGGGCTGGATTACCATGGATGAACTTTGTAAAGTCTCCAGTAGTGGTTGTTTGTTAAATAAATATTTTATGGACCAAAAATCTTTTTGTGATATGTGACACATAGCATTTTACTTCACAGTGTATTGTGGGTTTGATTAATATCCATTTAATTCTTTAACAATTTTAGGAAGAACTAACGATACCTTTGGAAGATGCTGCTAAAATCATGCCAGGACTCCCATACCATTGGCATGACTGGTGTATTGTACGCGGAAGGGATTGTTTATATCTATGGAGTGACTTCTGTGCTATTGAGCTATCTAATGGTAGCAATGGCTGGTTCCGCTTTGTGTTAGACGGCAAACTTGCTACCATGTACTCTAGTGGAAGCCCAGAAAATGGATCTAGTTCATCGGAAAGTCGTACTGAATTCCTCGACAAACTCCAAAAGGCTAGAGCATCCGTACCCTCTTTAGCTGTCAGCCAACCTATCTTATCAACAGTCTCAACTGAAAGTTTGATCTTTGGGAACTGGACACTAAGTTGTCGTCAAGATAACCAATTAGCGGTTGTGAATACGGATGGTCAGCAAGCAACAATATTAAAAGAAGATTTACCAGGATTTTTGTTTGAATCGAATAGAGGGACGAAGCATACGTTCACAGCCGAAATTTCTTTAGGTAAGAGTATAGGACCCTGAAATAATCTCGTTTATTTTTTGCGATGGTGAAAACAATGTATTTTCCGTTGATTATTTATCTGTATAATTTTTACACTTTTACACTGCAGGGAACCCTTAGCTGGATTAGTGTATCTCATATTTTGCGAGGTAGCAGTCCAGTTCTTGCTTGACTTATATTGCAGATTTTATCGGCTGAAACTACTTGGACTCTAGCGCCATCTGCATTTATGTTATTTACATTAACATAGTCACATTTCAGATCATCACATATCGGTCACATTTAAAATGCAGACCTTCTCTCACCCATGTTATTATGAGACCATCTTGTGAATCCACTTTATTGTACCTTTTACTTTTTACTAGGTCCTGATTTTGCATTTTCATGGAGTGGTAAACCAGGAAAGAAATTTCAGTCAAGAAAAGATCAGATTCGCCAAAAACTATCAAGCCTGGCAAATACAATTTACTGTAAATATTTCAAAGATGCTGATTTAACACCACATGGGTCTATGGCAAACCTTATCCAGATAAGCAAGACTATAAACACATGTGTCAGCCCTTACGAGGTATATAAAATCTTGAAGCTAGCTTTTAGCAAAATGTTAAGTTCTGTCGCTAAGTTTCTGGGCATCTTGAGAAATTGTGCGTTACATATCAATCGTTTTTCAAAGTTTTGTGTATTGAGTTGTGTATTGATCAACATTATTAGTGCACCCCCAATAATAACTAGCACCTTTTTTTTGCATTTTGTTATTTGGTTAAATCAGAAAAATTCTGTTACTTAGTCATTTGTGGAAATGTTTTCCAAAATATCAATTTTCACACACGGAGAATATAAATCCTTTTGAAGTGTATTTCTTTTCATGCAAGCGCTTTTTATTAATTTTTTAGAAAAGACAGGTGTTGAATTTTGGCGGGCTATCTGTTTTCGCGTAGTTTTGCTACATGTTTGACTGTTTGATGCACGAATGCGTGACAACTTCTAACAATTAGTCATATCATTGTATATTTTTTTCGCAGCCGATGTTGGATGAGAATAAACAAGTATTGTACGATGCATTGAAAGAGTTGTGTGATGTTATAATTAACGAAAAAATGCTTTCTTCTTACGAAATACAGACAAGTGGGTTGGTAATCGCTCTTAACAATTGCTTGAATAAGGTAAATTCTTTATCATTCTCTCAAATAAATTGCACCCTTGACTTTTATTTTGCATTAGACTACCCCCTAGACGATCGATTGATGGCCTTGAATTCATTTAAGAAAATTCCGAATAAACATGTCTAAATCTTGTTTCAAATTTGTTGATATTAGCAGCTTGTTTTTTAAAAGTGCGGATGTCAGCATATTTTTGAAAGTAAATATTTACTAGAATGGAGGATGCTGGTAACTCGGGGAGAGGGCTGGTGAAAGCACTAACTAAGCCTTCTCCCCCATTAAGAACAGGTGGATGCATAGATAATGATAGGGTTTTTTATTTTACAAGTTTTTTCTTCTCCTGCCATAGGCATTACCTCTGTCATCCAGTCTATCGGTTGCAAAGGAACAAAATTTCCCAAAAGAATCTTTTAAAAAGGTGTTTGGTGATCAGAGTAAAATCGATGCTGAAAGCGGGGGTCCGGCAATCGCACTGGTTCGGAAGTTGGTGATGGTTTTGGAATCAAGTGAAAAACTACCGGTAATGTCATACGAAACGTCCGGTGCTGGAACCGGATTACAGGTCAGTCCCACTACCCACATTTGATATCTTGAAAAATGAATGCTATCATATGACACAGAGTACGAATTAGCGACTCGCACTTCGTAAACTGCGAACCTATTTTAAGTTTCAGCGAAGCGAAGCTATATCCAAGAAAAACAGTAAAAATGCGAAGCTGAATGTTTGTTCTTTCTTCAAAATTTACTCAGCAACAATTTTTAAGCAAAACAAAGTTCTTTAAAAGCATTTAAACTCTATAAATAACGTGCGTGATACACGATACACTTCGCAAATTCATTTTAAATGCTTCGCAAAACCCAAGAAAGATTTCCCCTGCGGCTTGCTTTTTTTACGAAGCTATATATCACTAATTCGGACCCTGTGACAGTCATTCTTTGGCGTCGTTCACAACACTCAGAGATTAAGATCGAAACAACAAGAAAAGATTCAATGAAACGAACCTTGCAGCGAAATTGTCGAAGGCATAACACCAATTCAGCTTTCGATTTAAGACTCATAAAACCTTTATATGCAAAAAATCAAACTGTCAGAATTGTTACACAATCAAGAAGTTAACTGGCCGATCTTCGGTTAACTACATTATCAAAACATTCATCGTGATTTGTTTTTTCTAAGGAGCTTGACATTTCATGTCTAGTTTTCCTACAATGTAGAAATTTGTTTAGTTCTTGCTTACTTTTTCGATAGGTTTTATTAAGAAGATTGCAATTGAAATTAGAACGTGGAAGTCGTTCATCAAATTTCATCGATCGATCTGAAAGATGTATGAAATTGGAACCATTAACAACTATTGGTGAAATTGAATCATATCTCTTGAAAATGGTAAGTTCATTTCATCCTTATAACCATTTTAATCATTGGTTCCTCGTTAAAGGATTTAGATTGTACAGGCCCTATTTTAGAAAATAATGACAGCGTCCATTTGCGGAAAAAAGGGCACTAAAAAGGCATTAGTTCAGATAAAAAGGGCACTTATGACTAATAAGCACTCCTACATATACTCCAATTTCAAGCGTTATGGATAAAATGAAACTCTTTGAAAAAAGACAAAGAAGGTAGCGTTCGATAGTCGGGTGCACTTTGAAAAAGGGCCTGTTGAGTCGTTCCAAAAGCGATAGTTATAAAGACAGGTGGATCTACGTGGCTAAAACACTAAAGCTTAAAATTCAGGAATTAAACGCAATTTTAAGGCTTTGAAAATTATGAATCATTGTTAGGATCATTTCAGCTGTTTCTAGGAAACAAGACCCCTATTGACAACAGAAAAAGCTATCTTGATATTAATCCTACTCGAGGAAGTCCCATATTTTTATTTGTTGCCATTACTTCTTCTAGTTATCCTAGCATGAGAAGTACAATATTTCTTTCAATTGATTTGCTAGATGATAATACATTTACCACGCATGTTCCTGATCTTTCTTCAACATCTATCTTTGTAGGTTGAAAAGAAATGGTATGATTACGAGCGCTCCACTTTCAATTTCATCAAATACTTCAAAGAGAATCCAAACGAACCAATGACGTTCGAATATGAATCAGACTTTGATCAAAATGGTATGCTCTATTGGCTAGGAACGAATGCCAAGTAAGTCGCTTTTTTAATTCTGTCATTTTCCATATTTCAATTGTAAATGCTCACCTTCTAAAGTACTCGAACCTGAGGATTGATCATCACAAGACAATAAGAACTTCGTTAAAGCTTTAGATCAATATGATAGATATGTCTTACAAAATCAGGTTTTCTTTCTACAAAGTGTGATGTGTGATTTTGGGGAAATTTCAAATTATAGGCTTTCTACTTACCGAGTAATGTTTGCTAGTACCGCTAGTAATCCATTACGGAATTTCAACGTTTTTATAGAGGCCAAGAAGATAGTTGATCTCTTTGGATCTAATGAACTCCAGCAACGACCTAAGAACAGTTTTTCTATACATCAACTCAGTTGTAAGGAACATTGTTATCAAATTTTCGTTTTTACTATTTAGATCAATAAAAGATTGGGTGAACCCTGCTCGACATAATATAATATTGGTCAGCTCGTCCGAAGGTCGTAGTTTACCATACGGTCGATTGGAAGATGTCATCAGTCGTGATCCATCACCTGTCAATTGTCATACAAGTTATAATAAGTACGTTTTGGAATTGAAAACTCATTATTTATAACCATTTGTCATTGCGTACTGTTCTTCCTTTCAAATTCTCTATTATCTCTCCGATTGGGGTTTAGTGAAATTTGTATTGATGGTGTGCTGAACTCTTCAAATGTAATAACGGCTGTTGGTTATTCTCAAACAGTTGTATATTTTATACCACTCTTTTCTGAGTTTTTTGTATACTATCAGTATCCAATTTACTGGTGTAACTTCATTTCATGCGATTTGAATCCTGAAAAGTGGTTTCAAGAGGCTTAATGAAACTCATTTCGACTTTTTTTCATACCTTTCTCCCCATTGTTATACACTTAATGAATGAAGTGTTTTTAATTGCAACCATAGGACAGCATGGTTTAACATAGATGTTGGTTTGAATGTTATTCCAACGGCGTACACACTCCGACATGCTCGAGGATATGGAAGGTATGATAAGACACTTCTTTACCCAATGTAATGCCTTTTCCCGGAAATTTATCATATTTGGACATGACGATCGGGGACCTCTCTCTCGGGTCTCACCAGGGATCCAGCGTCTTAAAATATATGATATCGATTGAGACTAGTGGAATTAAATTTGATGAACTTCAATTTGTTTATAAAAGCTATCAGGGTTTAAAAGAAACAATTCTGCCTTCAAATGTAATTTGCCTTGATAATAAGAAAAATCGAACAAGTTCTATTCAGAATGAATGCATACTGAATGTGTAATTGGATTTGTAAGGCATTGGTGTCGACATATTTGAAAAAGATAATTAAAAGATAATTTCAACATGTTTTTCATATTAATTTTTATTACAGATCTGCAATTCGAAATTGGTTGTTTCAAACGTCTAAAGATGGTACAACTTGGACTACTTTGAAAACTCACGAAAATGATGAAAGCTTACAAGATCCCGGGTTAGTAGAAAAACGATCACAGCAAATATTAAGTATCTTTACTATACAATGTTGTATATACTTTCTATTTTCTTCTAATAACAGATCCACGGCAACATGGAAAATTTCACCAGAAGAAGTGGGAGATGAGAAAGACGGATGGCATTTATTCCGCATCCAGCAAAACGGACCAAACGCTAGCGGACAAACCTACTATCTCTCCTTGTCCGGATTAGAAATCTACGGAAAAGCGATTAGTGCAATTGAGCAATTAAAACGTAAGCTATTTGGGTTTTGACAAACTCTACTTTAGGTACAAGATAATAATTCTATAGCAACAAACACTGGTAAATGTCCCGTTCGGTGAAAATCCAACTTATTACCACTCGCGAGTTGTTGATAATCACGTGCATAGCCACAAGTTGGTTTTACATCCATAAATCACAGCATTGAAATCGCCACTGTAATGTCTAAGTTTTTCTAAACAATATTTACCAAATGCATGCAGACCAAAGCAACATTTACCGACCCTGTCATTTGCAGTACTTGGCGACGAGAGTGAAGTTTTTTCAAACTTCGTCTTTCACAAAATGCGCGCGATTATGATTTTCATTCTGTGTTAACAAACCAGTTTGAATCAAAACTTTTCTTTCTTTTAGCGCTTTCAACGCCAGAAAGTGACAGCACACAGAAGCGGCAACGCAGAATATTCCGTTCACAAATATTACGTCACATGGCAATGAGTGCAAAAGAAGGCTCTGATTGGAAACTCCTCCACGAACAGGCGCGTGCGAAAGCGACCACAAACAATGCTGAATCGAAAAATAACGAAGGTAAATTGGCAATAGTCTATTTCCTTGCACGAAGCTTTCAATGGTGAAATTCCATTACGCTCCCTGTAGGTGTTTCAAAGAAATCAAGTTTCTCATTGATAATGAATTAAGATCTTTGAGGACTCATTTTTATAGTAAGCAAGTAATCTGTTCGTGATTGACAAACTGTTTCGTGGTCTTGTATTTTCCGTACAACTAAAGTAGCTGAAAATGGTCTACTGTTTGTTGGTTAATCATTAAAGAAAAACGTACGGAATTTTTTCTGAAAGGAAAGAGTTTAATCTTTTAAGTCCTATTTTCTTTTATAGCTTGGGTTGACGTTTCTTGGGCACAAAATATGACAGCTAAGACGAATAACGAGACAAATTCTTCTAATGTCAAAGTAGTCGATATTTCTGATCCCTCTGTTCAAGAAGTCATGTTGGAAGCAGACAAACTGGATAAAAATAATAGTAATAAAAACCAAGATGGCACTTCATCAACATTAGACGATGCGTTGAAACAAGTGGTGATGTCTTTTGGTAGAAAAAGCACTAGTAAAGATAAGAACTCCAACACCGACAACAAATCGGATACAAATGAGGATGATCGACCAAGTGGTGGAATTGATATGGCGAACCTTCAATTTCTTATGGCTGTTGAAGATCTCTTAGATACTTCCTCTTCTGATTTGGTCGCCAATGCCCTGGCTGAAGCGGCTAGCCTTCGTGTTGATCAATTACGCATGGCTACACAGAGTTTCAGAAATACTTTAATAGCATCGCCCGATGGACCCAAGAGACCAATGCCGAGTGCTCAAGGATCTCGTGAAAGCCAATCCCCTCCTACTGAATTGAGTGTGCCTGTTACAACACCAGCTCTACTCTCAACCACAGAGGTGACGAAACCAGGACCTAAGAACAATGAAACGGAAGAAGATGAAAATAACACAACGAAGAAGACTTCTAAATCAGAAAATGTCTTTAAACTTTCAAAAGAGGAATGTTTGAGCCACATCCAAAAGATTTCTTCGTCAATGTCAGAGGTACTTGACTCGATGGCCCTGGTAACATCTGAAGGAAATACTGAAGAAGAGGGTGTTAATGAAGTAGAAAAAGTGGACGATTTTAAAACCGAGAATGCATTGAATGTAGCTGAGAACAATTTCTTGAATGATAATCACAACGCATTAGATGCAAATGTCATCTCTATTTTCAAAGATGAGGATGATGAAGATGATGATGACGATGATGAATTTTATGATGAGTTTGATATTTATAACGACGTAAACACGAAATCTGACGAAGGCAATATTGTAACAACGACAAGCGAAGATGCCAATGAAAAAGAAAAGGGTGAGTCAGAGTCATCAGACAGTAAAGAAGATATAGACACTCTTACAGAACAAAATGTTGAGGATTCTGCAGTGAAATCTGTTTATCCTGAAGATACCACGCCAACAGGTATTTCTAGAGATGTCCTAGCATCAATGTTGGAAGTATTAACAGGGTCAAGTAATTCTACTGAAAGTATTGATGATATCACACAACAAGCATTTAGACTTTTATCCGGACAGCGCGAGGATCCTAAAGATACAACTTCCAGCAGTAATGTAAAAGAGCCTTCTGATAAATCAGGAGAAACTGTGAAAGTCATTGAATCTGTTAAATCTACTGAGACAGCAGATAAACCTGAGACGAGTACAACCGTTGTTTCTTTGGAAACACCTTCCAAAAACAGTGAAAATTCATCAAAACATGCTGCTGAAAATGCAAAGAATGTTGAGAGTAATTTACTAAAGACTCCAGAGGGTGACACCTCCACACCTCCAACTGCAATGTCTCTCGAAGTAAGTGAAATGATGTCGGATATGGATGAAGATGCAGAAATGTACACCCTGGAGGAGATCTTAGAAGCACATAAGATCTCACAGATGGTAGAGAAGAAATTAGCTGCCAAAAAAGCGAGCGGAGATAAGGAAGAGAAGGAAACCGAAACGAGTACTAGCTCAAATATCAAGAAAGAAAATCAAAGGTAATTAGTTGGTATTAAAAGGATGTCTCATAATGACCTCGTTTTCGAACCATCGAACCACTTGAGATAATTATGCCATAAGATTCTGTATGGGTATTATTTAACTCGTAAACGCCCATTTAATTGGTTCTGAAATAATATCGAATACATGAAAGAGTACCTATCAACTAGCCGTAATAATTTCCTCGGTGTGTTTAAATCGTCAATTCTGTAGGAGTAGTGTCTTTACAACGTACAGGTATTTCCTAAAAGATTGACTCACAGGCAAACATTTTTTTCTTGAAAATTCAATGCATACTTAAACAGGCTCCTAAACTAAATCACATGCAATATGCCCTGATTGAAACTTGTTGAATTTAACTTTTTGAATTTATTTAATTCCCATTAAAGTCCCATAAATTCAAAGCAATAACGTTTCCCGTTCAGTAGCCGTTTTAAAGATGTCCATACGGGTCACGGCCCAAGTTCTCCCGCCGTTAGTATTATATAAAGGACCTCGCATTTAAAGTTAAGCAAGAGTCAAAAGGCGAGAGTAATGATTTCATATTGTGGTAAATAATTCTCTTGCGCTCGTTTTCAGGCCTACAAGGGTTTTGCCAACTTTAAAACTGCCGCCGTTGCCGTTTTTGTGAAATATAAGAAAAAGTTTTAACAGGAAATGTGAGAACTTTGAGAAATTGATTTTTTATCGTTGAACAGTACAACAGAAACAGACATGGATGTTTACGATGACGAAGATGAGGATGACGATGACGACGATGATGATGAAGATTATGATGATATCGAAAATGAAGAAGAAAATGATGGAGATGAAATGTACGATACTCTACAGGTAGGATGATTGTGGAATTTGACTATTTCGTTGTTTAAGATACGAAGTTTTTAATCACATTAAAATGGCATTTCACTCGGCAAGATGCACGGAATTGGCTGTCGAAAATTATTAGGTGTCTTGTGATATGTCTTCAAAGACACACACAGGATTGGATAATTTCCTTATTGGAGATGTAAAGTTCTCAAACACGGTAAATTTGCAAGTCGTGTAAAGACCAGCGATATGGTCGAGTATCGAAATATGATTGTTTAGGCGTTATATTAGTCTCATTCCGCCTATCATTTTTCTTTTCTCGCCGTGTTTTTTAGGCACATCGTCAAGGACATCATTATGATCATCAACGTCGTATGTGGGGTGACGATCATGTTCTTAAATGTCAACATAGAGCATTAGTACCCGCGTTTGACCCGCGACCTGGACGAACTAATATTCAACAGACACAAGATATAGCAATACCAACGTTAGGTACGTAGAGCTCTTCTACGAAATTATAACTTTCATGCCATAGCGGTTAAAATGTATGTGTTCTTTTGCCCAAACCCATCTCTGATAGGGATAACTGCTATAAAAAAGGGTACGAAAACCACACGTTTAAAAATGATGTTATGTTCCTGTTTAATCCATATTTCTACCATTATCTTTTCTTTTCAGCACAACGTCAAGAGAAGAAAGAAGAAAAGAAGCGTGAAAAACGAATTCGTTTGTATTTGCGTGGTGCACCATACATTGGCGGTAAAGAAATCGAAATTCCTCTCGATGATTCTGATTCGACCATTTTCTCGTACGTTCAGTCACTTGTGTTACATGGAAGTTCCCATACTAACCAAGCAGAAAGATTGAGACGTGTATGGGGTCCAAATTTTGTGTAAGTGTAAAAAATCATTTTTTACTTTGAAACTGAGCATGCACATACTGAAGCGAAGACCACTCAAGCAAGGACCACTCCGTTGTTATTTTGTGGAGCCATGGCCGAGAGGTTAAGGTGCTGGTCGCGTCAACGGGGGTTCAGAGTTTGAATTCCTTGCGAGGCTTTCGGTAGTGAATTTCATCAATCACTGTTAATTCGTACCCTGAGGTGTTTCTGGGAAGGCAGGACCCTCATTGATAGCAGTCCATGAAGAACTAAAGAGGCTACCTTGGGTAAATATTCGCATCTAGTTGGTCACTGGGATTTTGGCACTTTAAGGCTAAGTAACATGAATATTTTAAGAGGCGAACCGTAGTAACTTTGTCTAGTAGATGTTGTTGTTATGTTACCCTAACTTTCTCCTATTTTCCTCATTTTGTCAGACTTGTTTACAAATCAATCAACGAAAGTGGAGTCGCTGCAGAAGGGGAGTCAGTTTCCCTCAAAGAAAATGATGTTGTAAGTTGAATATTTGATGTAAATTTGTGAATGGAAAGGGGTTATTTTAAATGTCATTTTTTTACACATAGAACATGTCATATTTTTTGAATGCAGTATTTGCATTCTTTCATTACGTTACACCAAACTTATCTGATAATGTTAATAATAGTAATTATCATTAAGTAGTGATTGTAAACAAATATGACTTTCGTTCTTTTCTTATAGAAGATAAGACTTAATGTTGAGTGATACCTCAATATTATAGACTGTGATGTCTAAAAAGATGGATTTTATTCTCTATTTAATGTAGGTCAAATGGGATACATCATACGTTAAGGAAAACATAGGAACAATTGACCTTCCTAAATCAGATGTAATAAATTATTTGCAACAAAATTGTGAAGAAGAATTTTTAAAGAAATGGAGATTGACGGGTTCTACCAGAAGTTGTCGAAAACAAAGAAATTGTTCTTCACTCTCGTCTGCTTACAAGGTAGATTTTTTAATTTGTACATTCTCCTTTGCTCGGAAATAGTAAAAATCGCGAGGTTGGGATTTTTTGGAAAAGAACAAATAAGGACCATAACCAAGGTGAAGCTATCCTAACGCTTTTTTCCAACAATTTTGAAGAACACTTTCAACGCATCATTTAAATACTTGCAAGTCCGGTTTAAATAAGTTTAGGGCCTTCACGAAGAATAGAAAAACAGAAAAATTATACCAGGCTGAAGAAATGTGTGAGAAACACCTTAGTCTAAAGCAAATTTTCCTGGTTATTACAATAAGATGTATCGCCAATCAACTTAATTGCTCCATGCTTTGTCTATATAATGTAGGAATTTGCACACATGAAGCTTGAAGAAGCAGTGTCAAAGCCAGTAGATACAAAAGAAAAGGTGGTAAAAATACAAGAACCATTACATCGTCAACTGGATGGAGTGACACCAATTCAACAAGTGCTTGACGTCATTAAGTCTCTCCATCGTATTACAGAAGAAGTCAACGGAAGTACCGATATAAACGGTAGGATATTTTTCTGAGGGGTTGCCACGCTAAGGTTAGAACTTTCTGGTACTAAATTCACGAGGGGTAAAAAAAACCAATCATAGTTACAGTTGAACTCCTTTAATTCGAACTCCCATTACAGTTAAACTCCTTTAATTCGAACTCCTATAATTTGAATAATCATGTAATTTGAACAAATTTTGAGACCCCTTGAAGATTCGAATTACATGAGTTTAACTGTAATTCTAAATAGTGCCGTGTCGGTGCTTCCGGGATAGCACAATCGTCAATGATAACAGTTCAAAGATCTGAAAAGGAAAACTTAAGACGCTATTCTTTGTAAAATGTTGTGACCATAACTCATTGGTCACTCCATTTGATTCGAATTCTATGTTTTATGCAAGACTGTTAAAGTCTTTTATTTTTTATCTAGATGATATATTCTACGTCCCAAGTGAAGAGTTTTTGTGTAAAAAAATAACCAACAAGTTAATACAACAAATCCAGGTAAAATTTTCTACTATTCCCTCAAAGTCAAAGTTTGTAATATGTAAGTTGAAGGTTGAAATTTCCCTTGTACTCCTGGGAAAACAAAAGAAAAGTGACAAACGTCCTAGAAAATCGATGAGGTGACCCTGAATTTGGTTTTCCTGTTTTTCTACTTCTGTTTTGGCAGTTTAAGTCATCAAGCTTTTGAACGTTATTATCTGTACAATAGTACACAATTTCAATCAGTTTGATCACGAAGTTTTTCAAGAACACATAACATAATATATTCGGTCTTTTCCAAATAATAATTTGCGACTCCATGATTTTAAGCGTCAAAATTGTGTGCGTTTATGGTGAAGTCTCACTTAATAAACATTAAAAGTCTAGACGCCAAAGGTAAAGACCACATTTTTATGAATTCTCCTGGTGTGAAGATTATTTGCAAAACAAACAAAAGTCATTCTAAGTGAAAAAAAACACTAACATGACATGGGATGGGGCATGCGTAGTACAAAACAATTTCCAGCGAAAACAAGCTAGGTCAATATTGAGAGAAAAGCACCAAATATGTCCATATCAAGAAACTATAAAAAGTGATAACTGAATTAAAAATATTGTTAACAGTTCAGATAATAAAGCGATAAGCAACCTCCTCACACTTTGCGCACCAAGTAATGAAAATGAAGAATGATTTGTAACAAACACGAGAAATGTTTATCTGTTTAGGATCCATTGACGTTAGCATCAGGCTCATTACCTTTATGGTCTGAATATCTGGTTATCAATTATCCAACATTGTTTCCATTTGAAACCAGACAAATGTTCTTCAGGGCAACAGCTTTTGGTTGTTCGAGGTAAACATATAGTTTCATTTTTCCACGTCTTTTTTTATAAGAAACACTATCGGGAACTAAAAAAATAAGGGATTACTAAGGAACTGGCCAGGCTGAAATGTAAGAAATGCACGTGTGCAGATTCTTAGAACTTATCTGAGACTTTCATTCCAGCTAATGAAGTACTTAGGCTACTGCTATGATTTTCGTGACTTTAGATAAAATCATAACAATAACGGTCTTAATCTCCCTGAAATAAAATTCTCATGTAAAAGCCCTCTTACGGATTAAAAACGTATTAGTTGTTTAGTCCACACAGAAACTATTAGTGAAAACCCCTACTCATCCGAACTCTGGATCCACAGAAATAAATCTCTTCTTCCTTATTTAAGGTCCATTGTGTGGCTTCAAAGTATTCAAGATGCGAACACAGAACGATCAAGGGTTCATTTGCCAAGAAGGCTAGAAGCCCAAGAATTCCGAATCGGAAGACTGAAGCATGAACGGGTTACTGTACCGCGTGGTGATGAGGTAATCTTTACGATCAAAGTTTTCCCCTCACTTCAATAATAAGTCTTGCATTTTTATTGTCTACTTGCTTATGCATGCCATATATGACAGCTTTGTTTGGTCTATCAATCGCCTATTTACAATAGTTGACCATATGACGGTTATTTCTCATTGATATTTTCATCTTTTCTAGCTCCTTGACACAGCAATTCAACTCATGGATTTCCACGCGGAACGAAAAAGCGTTCTTGAGGTATGGGTGGATCTGATTTATTTTGTACTTATTTTGGTTATAAGGACACTTTTTGTCCTATGTCTAATCCCAAGCCCCGGATTAGTGATTGATAAGGCAAAGGATTTAATTACAAATTAAAAGAGTTATAATTATATATTGCATTTAGCTACGAGAGAATTAAGAGAAAATTCGGAATGCTATAATAAAAAGATAGTATATAGTATATGTTGAGTACATGATTAATTTTAAAAGAAATTTTTCATATTTATTTCCTTTCTAAACTTCAGATTGAGTTCAAAGACGAAGAAGGTACAGGTTTGGGACCTAGTCTTGAATTTTACGCGTTGATTTCGCTGGCTTTACAGAAGAACAATTTGAAATTATGGGTATCTATGGATCAGTTACACGACGTAAGAAAATATGTTTCTGTAATTTTGCCTTATATTCAGTGTGCTAACGATAAGTGAGACCCCAGATAAGTAGGACTTCCGATTTGTCGGATGGATATTCTTGATCCCTTCAAAATTGCACTTATTGAGATAAGTTTTTGTGATTTTCTCAGTTCAACATTCGATGGATTGAATAATTCCCAATTTTGTCTAGGAGAAAGAGATGGAATACAGTCATCATGTTTATGGACTTTTCCCTGCACCAATGCCTCAAGATGCACCGGATATGGAACGAATCTGTCAGTTATTTTCTTTCCTCGGTATATTTTTGGCTAAATGTTTGCAGGATAATCGGCTTGTTGACATTCCGTTATCTGAACCGTTCTTTAAAATGTTGTGTGCCGGTAAAGGGAAATACGCCCGGTTGTCACGTTCAATGTCTCTTAATTCGGATATTGTTGGAGATGCTTGTAGTGATAGTGAAGAAGAAAGGGAAGACGAAGATGAAGTGTTTGATGCAAGAATTTCTGCAGAAAGATTAGACTCCCATTACTTCAGTGATGTTTTGACTGATCACGATTTTGAACTGATACATCCAAATAAAGCAAAATTTGTGAAACAATTAAGATTATATATAGAGAAACGAAAACAGTTAGATAAAGACATGGATGACAAAACCAGGCAACAGCGTCTCGACGATTTACCTTTCGTCACTGAACAAGGAATGGAATGTAAACTAGAAGATTTAGGGTAAGTTTCTGTTACAAAAAACTTTTTATCTACACGGATTTTCCCTGATCTTCTGTCAAATGTCTTATTGTTATCTCACATGATGTTAATATTTTTTTAGCAATGTCTAATTAGTAGTGTCTCGAAGAGAAACAATAGCTGACCACTAAATGCCCTTAAAACTATGAATTTAGTCTCATATAGTCTCACTGAAACCCTAAATTGAAGGCAAACCTAATCCTTTATTATCTTTATTATCTCAGAAAATGTACTCTGTCGTAAGAAATGTCATCAACAACGGTGTTGAAAGATTTTAGTTTTTCCTCTGTTTTTATATGCGGTGTCTTTGATGAATTTCCCTGGAATTTTAATTTTATTGAATTATAACACGTTGCCGCAAGATTCAGTTCCAAACCGGCGGCTTCGTATTCGGTATTGATATCGTTACTCATACTGGATTCTTTTCTTTTCTAGATTGACTTTCCAATATGTGCCATCTTCAAGAATCTATGGATTTGATTCAGTTGACCTCAAACCAAATGGTTCCGAAACGGTATGTCAGTTGTTCTTGTTATTCTTGTTGTTCTTGTTATCCTTGTTATTCTTGTTGTTCTTGTTATTCTTGTTGTTCTTGTTGAATGTCCGAAGAAGCTGTTAATAAACTCATATTTACAAAACATTTTTCAAAAACTTCACCATTATTGAACAAATCAAAATCAGTTATTCGAACCTGTTTGATCACCGAGCCCCGCTCCAATTTACATTGATCACGGAGCTCCTAAGTGTCTTTTTGGGGATCTAGTGTAGTAGAAATTCATCTTCCTAATCTAAAATATTGGCCAGGAATAAATTTAATATTCATTTTTTATTTTTGTAGGTTTTATGTGGCGAAAATGCTGAAGAATACATAGATTTGTTAACTGATTTTACTATGCATAAAGGCATTGCGATGCAGCTGGAAGCATTCCGAGGTATGTATTGTCCTACAAATTTTCCAAACAGTGCAGCCAAATCTGTGGTGTCTTTAAAAATCATCGCATTTGATCCGAATTCAGTTCAGGTCACTCAAATATATTACGACATTTTTTCATCTCTGGACGATATATGATTAACAAAATGAAGTACGACATTTATTTTTTTGAAAAATTTTCATCAGGAAAGACTTTCGTGTGGTCGCCCCTTCTTCTTCAGTAAGCTCAAGTAATCGGCCATATTTTGTCAAGATTTTGAGACTCAGCATCATGGACACTTTTCTTGTCGGACAGGCAGTTATTTCAATAATATCTGACTACTTTTTTTAGCTGGTTTCAACCGTGTTTTCCCGATGGAAACATTACACGCATTCAAGCCAAGTGAAGTTCGGTTGATGTTATGTGGTGAACAAGCTCCACAATGGACGTACGACGAATTGTTGATGTATACGGAACCCAAATATGGATATAATAAAGAAAGTGCTGGTTTTCTTCGTTTGATCAACGTATTGGTGGCAATGAATGGTGAAGAAAGAAAGGTATCCTTAAATAAATACCGACAATCTTTGACATTGAATACGGTTTTTTGTTCTCCCCAAAGCATCTGTTTCATAGTTAATTTCTAATGAATGAAGGTTTCTCATTTAGTGTCTTCTCCTATGTCTTATCGTGTCTTATTAGTGTCTGATTGTTAAGGATACAGTGGAATCTCCATAAATCGGTGCAAAAAATGTCTTCGCTATAGATAGATGTCTGATTAGATCTTTTCTAGGAGAGTTTGACTGTAAATTATTCCGCTCAGTTCCTTGACTTACTGTCATTCTTTTGAACACGCCTTATAGGGTGTCCGCTTTATTCCAATCATTCTAGCAAGGATTTTTAAAGCTTCGTTTTCTATTATCCCAACGTTTTCGTCTTCGTTGATTCTTCTATGGCTTTTGTTTCTTGGTTTCTGTTTTTTTCAAGGGGTCCTATTTTTATTTTTTTTTGGAATATTCTGAAATTTTCTATAACATAATAAACAAGAAAAATAAGAAAATTATTTTTTGGTTTCAGGAATTTCTTCAGTTTGCAACTGGTTGTTCGTCTTTACCACCTGGTGGCATCTCCAACTTATTACCAAGGTTGACGGTTGTAAAGAAAGAAAGCGAAGGTGATGGTAGTTATCCTTCAGTCAACACTTGTGTCCATTATCTCAAACTACCGGAGTATTCATCTGAAGAAATTTTACGAGAGAAGCTGTTAGCAGCTACACGTGAAAAAGGATTCCATTTGAATTAACTTCGGTGAAAATAATCGTGGCTTTTTTATGGTGGCTACATCTTTAGATTCCCCATGACATTTGGTGGATGATGGTGAACGAGGAGGGGTTGATGGCGCTTCTTACAACATAACGACACAATTCCAGACAATTTTGTAAATATTCATGTGTTTGTTCTTAGAAAAAGGAGATATATATTCTCTGGAATCGCCGTTTCCGCAAGTTTATGATGACATGCTGTTAACATAGAAAAAAAAATCAACTTTTGATTTGCTTGTAAGTTCTCTCTAAAGGATTAATTTTATATGATGTAGAAGTTTGTTTTATAGATTAGGTGAAATGTCCCATGAAATTCAGATTTAACTTCAGATTGATACGCATTCCTTATACTAAAAATCGTTAGTTTGGTTAAAACTTGTTAGATTGCAAACACCTTGGTCACAATTTCAAAAGGAAGAAAGGCGAATTTTATTTCCTTTGGATGGAATGTTTTTATTTTGTATTCTATACAAAGAAATTATTTAAAATAGGAAAGAAGGTGAAAATTCTTAAATTTGGAGTTTTTCTTTTTTACATTTACTTATTCTGTTGCAAACAGTATTTAGGTACTCAAAATGTTTTTTTGTCGTTTGATTCCCTCAAGCCCACCTTCGTTAAATTTAAATTCAAAAGATTTTATTAGAAAATTATCTCTGTTCGCTTTGTTATGACCTAACATATTTGTGTGCACGTGTGTGTGCGCGTGCGCGTGCGCGTGCGCGTGCGCGTGCGGGTGCGGGTCGGGGTGCGGGTGCGGGTCCCCGCGAAAAAGTTCGATGTAGTCAACTGCGAAAATTAAATCCCTGCGGAAATAATTGTC
>JAUBWS010107520.1:7472-23601 GCA_032270445.1 Darlingtonia californica
AATTTCGCGAGTTCTATTGTTCTATAACAAAAGACTATTGTTCAAGGACAAAAGAAAGTCTAAAATTCGGAAAAATTTGTTCTCGCGAAAATTAATTCCCTTAAGGTATCGAGATCAAGAATTATTTTTACCTGGCAGAAAAGCGGGGACAGAAGGGCATGCCCCCCTGCCCCCTTCTTCCGGTAGGATGGACCTTGAAAAAAGTTATAAAAAGCGCGGTTGCAGGGTGGATACCGTATATAAACGGGACAAAATACACAAACTACCGCTTTGCCTTCAAGTGCCCATAATTTCTAAGCCAGTCCAAATCGCCTTCTTCAACTTACAGTTTTCTTAATGTATATTAAAAAGGGCTTTCGTTTGATAATTTTTTCCCATTCCTTAGTCCAGAAATTCAATTCGAAAATTTGAAAAGTGTTGTAAAATTCCCTGGGAATTTTGGGCATTTTCAAAAATTGGTCCATACCAGAAGAATTAACCCCATATAAGGCATTGCTATGCTATGACTTTATTTTTTTGACTTTAAAGGTGTATCATTTGAACGTCATCCAAATGCTTTTGTCAAGTTCAACGAAATTTCCATCACAGAAGCTATTGAAGAAAATGTGAAAGTTCAAGGTCGCCGAGCTTCCATCAAAAATCGTATATTGACGCCTCTTCCATCTCCAAAAGAAAGTGAAGAATCGGTCAATGAGGAGAATGTAGAGAAGGACGATGACGATAAAACAGACCCAGTGGTTGCTGCTGATCGTCAACGTCGTTTAACACCATTCTTTCCTGCGTCAGTGCAAAAGAAACTGGTCAATGAGTTCAACAAGTTTGGAACGTTGGGAGAAATGGAAGAAGAAGATGAAGAAGAAGAAGAAATTGAGGATTTGGAGGAAGATAAACACAATCAAGAATGGTCTAAAGAATTCATGAGGAAAGTTGATAGCATTTCTGCGGCAGAGAAAACACCTGAACAGGTAGAAGACTTTTCTGAGTTGACAGAGACTGACGTGATGCAACGAATTACTTGTGAGAAGACAAAAAACCCAGAACCACCACCCATCAATAACCAAGTCAATCCTAACATCGAATACCCAACAGAGACTGATTTTATAAATATGATGCAACACCAAAATCAGCAATTCCAACATATGAATATGATGAACATGATGAATCAGACGCAATTGTCACCAGGGCTGTTAGCACTGTATAACTCAATTCAAGTCGATGTTATTAAATTGTTATCGTCGACTTATGTTGCTCTTCTATCATCACATTCAATGTCACCAGTCAGTCAGTTTCCTATGATGCCAGGACCAATGCAGCCAAACAATACACCTTCTCCCTTACCAATGAATACACCATCTCCTTCACCATTTTTCCCTGGAAGTCCAGGCTTTTCCTATGTCCCTTCAACTTACCAACAAACACCACAAATTCAAACTCCAGTTGAAGACACGATCCTAAAACAAGATCCTGTTATTCCACCTCAACGATCTGAAGGAATGCTTCCAAAACTGGACCTTACGAGTAATATCTGTTTAACAGGGGAATCAAATTCGCATAAGAATATCAAACCATCTCCGAGAGTTAGCAACAATGCGGTTGTTGAGCTACCAGGAGTTAAGTCTCCTATTGTAAGCAAACAGTCTGTCAACAGAATGGGTTCCTTAACAGTAAGACAATCTACTGTTAGACAGTCCACATTAAATTGCTGTGGTGAAACACTAACGAAAACACCATCAACTGCTTTGCCTGGTGTTGGAAATTCTCGATCGGTTATTGAAGTCCAAGAAAAAGTTGTCAACTCAGTACTAAGCGCAGGAGCAACCAAACGTCTAGAAGAAAAAGACTCCTTGACCAATGAAGAAGCTGAAATTGTCCTTCGTTCACCTGCAGACTTTGAAAAGAGTAAATCGATCTTGGCGGAAGCGGTTGAACTCCAAGATAGCAATACTCTACCCGATTCTCTTCAAGAAGACTGCGCAAAACCAGTACCAAAAGACAAAATTGTAACAAACCGCTCTTCAGCCTTATCAAGACCACAGCAAAGCAAAATTTCACATCAAAACTTTTCAAAGTCAATCAGCAAAGTTCCAAAACAGTATTCATCATCCACGTCAACACGAAGAATTTCACAAAATGAGGTTCCGAACTATGCCAAGCCTTTGAGGAGAAGCATAGAGAAATCTTCTGACATAATCCACACTAACATGTCAATGCACAAGCAAAATGAAAATAAACAGAGTAAAGAAGAAGCTACTGGAGGTCCATCGGTTTTCGAGCGACTTTCAAAACAAAGAAAATCATCAGTCAAGGTTGTGGAAACGGAGCAACCATCAACGGCATCATTCAAACGAAACAACTATAGTTCATTCAATAGAAATAATATAAGCGTATCGACTGAGCCTGCGCTGTTGGCAAATTCTAAACCATCTAAATCAGATCCGTTAGTTACCTCTAAGCCATCTGAATCAGTAACAACACCAGAAAAATCTGGGAAGAAACCTTCAAGAACTCGCAACGATTCGATCACAATCAACGATAAACAAAAAACGTCTGTATTAAAGCCTTCCCAATCAGAAATAAAAGATGCCCACAAGAAAAGATCTATTACAAAACCAGATTTGAACAAGGAAGCTGGTAAGAAGGAATCAACAAAAGAAGTAAACAAATCCAGAAAAGACCTATCCACACAAAGTAACAAGAGCTCTATCAATACCAAACCAAAAGAACCAACCCTAGAGAAGCTGGAGAGCGTGTCCATTATTACCAAAACCAAATCATCCAAGAAGATAAAGAAAAAGAAATCTAAGGTCAATTCGAAATCAAGCAACGCGGTATCAGCAACATCTGTTGACAATAGGAAACACGAAGATCCAAAACCACCAATATCAAATAGAAATCCTCCAGAGAAAGAAGCTATTGAGGCACCAACACCTATTAAGAAAGAGAAATCAAAAGCGAAAATAGACGAACCACCATTACAAGTTGAAGAAATCGATGATGTTGATGATTCCACAAACACAGGGCATCCCGACAATTTTCAACAATCTCCAAAGGCTACTGAAGAGATTTCTTCTCAACATCAGGAAGATCCAAATCAAAGTGTGATAATAGAAGATGTTAAGGAAAATTTTGAACTCGATGATGATCAAGAAGACATGAAGATTGAATTGATGGTTAAAAATACTCTGGATAGCGTTGGTCTCCAGCTCAGCTCCAGAGAACTACACGATATCCCTGAAAACGAACCATTATCTTCAGAGAAAATGATACCAAAATCTACTGAAAGGCTTTCCCGACCCCATGGAAGCTCCTTTGCACCAATCCAATCTACTGGGAGTGTCGGTGTGACGAGTATGATCTCTAAAGTATCGCTTAATTTTGACGAAGGTAGTTGGCAAAAGAGACAGAAAAGTGACAGCACAGGTGTAGATGCTGCAACTAAACCACTGAAGAGCGTTCCAACCAGGAACGAAACTGACCAAACACCACAAGACATCATCTACAACCTGTCTATTAGCAGCATGAAACCAAATGTATCAATGGTGAAGTTCGTTCCATCGGCTCCATCTGCAACCCGGCAAATGATCGCGTCCCGATCAGCACGTTCAATAATGAGCAACCACTCTACCCGGTCCGGTAGAGGTAGTCGAAGTATGCGGCAAATGTCAAAAAGTCGAAGCGTCGGTTCTCCTAGGCTGTCGTCGACTGAATCTTACATTCGTAAATATGCTTCAACTCCGTTTCGGGAAAGTATACCAAATGTCTTTGATACTGAATATGAAACCACAAAGGTTCCTTCAATCAACGATGTGATTAGCCGTAGATCATCTGCCAAGAACGCAGCATCAAATGGAGGTGTTTGGTTACCATCCGATAGTATTGTTAGGAATACATCCGGGATCGGAGAGAACATCCATTCACCGAGCGTTGTTATAGCACAGCCACCTGGCTCCAAGACCATCTCTGCCGGACAAATCTTTGTCACTCCAGCTGCTTCGATCAACTTTGTAAACTCCAATAAGAACTTAAGCAACACCAAAAATCTGTCAGATGCTCGTGATGTTGTTAAGAAAACCCCGTCAGCTCAAAATGTCTAAATCTTTAATTTATTGAATGTATATTTTTTGATTTGTATTTTATACATATTTTTTAAAGTGAGCTTAACCTTTGAATCTTTAAGTTTCTTTTAACTTGAGGGAAGAAATTTTTGTGGAAATCTAATTTTGCGAACCAAAATTTTTGGCTGCTTTTTTTGAAAACAACTTTAATTAAAGGAATATAAAGAGGGTGCTAACAAAACGTACTTTTAAATATTTTAGATACATACGTCCAATGTGTGACTAAAAGTTAAAATCAGGGATACAAATAATAATAAACCTCTTTAATACCCTTTTTCTACCTAGAACCATATTGAAAAACTCAAAACTATTTAAACACAACAATGTACAAAAAGGAAAGAGTAAATGTGGCTTATAAAAATGTGCAAATGTCAACTGTTTTATTCATTGTTGTTGTCTCCGATTGTAACTTTAGATGCAAAAGTTAAATAGGGTTTTCAAAATTTGTGAACCCACATCCCTAGTAAACCATTCGCTGAATTCTTGCCAAGTGTAGACTTTGCTTGTGCATATCTCTGGAGGGTTACTTTTGGTTATTCCAAAATCCAGACTAAAACACATGATCACTCATTTCGCTCAGCTTAGAAATGTAAATATTATAAAAACTGTGCAAGAAAAACCAAGACATCCAATCTCAATACAGACTTTCAAATTCCTAATTTTTGTTTTTTTGCACAAACAAGGGCAGCAGAGATCTTTTCCCAACCTCCCAATAGATTTGACTAAAAATTTGATAAGGAAGTTAAAGATTGAACACTTTTACTGTACTCATAAAAGAGAACTAAAATATTTTTGTCCCAATGACAGTATAAAAGATAGCTCCGAAGAATTTTGTGGATAAAATTTTAGCTTTACGGTTTTGTTACGTAACGTATAAATACATAGAATTTTTAATAGTTTATTTTACTGTGTTTTTTTATAACTATTTAACTCAAATGGGTTGCATAGTGGGAATGATTGGGAAACCATCCATCATTTTGATTGGTTAACCAACAGGCCAAAATCCAATATGCTAGCTATAATGGTCATCAATAATATACAGCATTGCCAATTTTTAGTTTAGTAGAAATCACAATTTTCGGCTCCCGTTAATTTTGAAGTAAACGGAACTTTCTAGTGTTTCCACTTGCTCTGTGTGCGCATATGGATGGGAAAAGAAAATATTGACACAAATGATTGGTTTGTCACAACATACCAGTTTGCTTCTCCGTTTCGACTTAAAATGGAAGCCTCAAGGAACGACGAGATTTAAGTGCAGTATATTTTTGTATGTTCTAAAATAATGCGTATAGTCTGGGTGCCATTGGTTCAACTTTAAACCTTCAATACAAACTCATAAGAAAATTCCGGATTTTGCGAAACTTTGGAACATATTGGTACATTGTCAGATGTGTTGTTCTCCCTCTCATAGTTGACCCCCCCCCCCCCCTAGCACGGAATATTGTTAATATATTTTGGAATTATAAGTCTTACCGTAACCAATGAAACAAAATTGCCACATCTTAAGTTTCTTGCCGATGAATTTTGAAGATAGGGAAAATATGAGATGAACGGACATGTTCAACATCCAAAAGAATGAACAAAGTAACGTAAATGTTATAGAGAACGCAATGATAGAACACAAGGCCTAAAAATGAAAATAAAAAACAGTAGTGAACGTAGGAAATTTGAAAACGGGGTCGTTTGTTAATTTAGGGAAAGAATAGCTTTGCAGAACAAACTTTTGCGGTCCAGCCTTTTAGCAAAATGATTTATTTTAAATGATTTTTTACTAAAATCTTTTTATGGTTGCAAATTAGAAGTTCTAGTGGTAACAACATTGGCTAACCAGCAGACTAACACAACCTGTTCCCTTTCTTTGGTTGGAAAAAAAAACAAAAAGAAATTGAAAATCTATATACAGGGTGTCCGGAAAAAAAGTATACACAGTAATTCACTTTCTTAGTAGAAATATCTTTGATGTACATTACAAAATGATTTCTTTTTGCATCATAATGTTGCGAACAAAGGGAATAATCTATTATAATTCACACAAATATTTCTTATTCATAAGTTTTTCATATACTCCGTATGAAGATTAATGATGCGAAAAAACGTAATTGTATTATGGTATACAAAATACTAAGAGAGTGAGTAAATGGGTATACATTTTTTCCACACACCTTGTATATTTTGCGGTTGACAAATTTCTCAATATTTTGTGGGATTAAATTTTTACAAACGAAAAAGCGCCAAATTTGCAAGAGTTCCGTAAACACTTCCTGCCTCGAAACTAACTTTAAGAGAAGAATGTCTACGAAAGAAAGTTTGGCAGTCCGATCCGCAAAAGTTTAATCAAGCAAAAAGTTTTGAAAGCTCTCAGTTGCTATTCCCGTAATTCCAATTTTATTCCCGTAATATATCAATAATTTGGAATTGTTTGTAAAGCAAGCAAATTTATAGAGGGGGAGGCACATTGCTACGCCAGAAACATGTAGAAGATACCTGTGAAATTTCTTTCGGCCTTTCGCCTCCTATTAGAAATAAGATTTGTGTTGCAATCAAGGCTGATAACAAATGAAGAAATATTCTTCTTCGTGTTGATAATTTCCTAAAAAATGGCAAAAAATGATGAAGGCTACATTTAACCCTTGTGGTGCAACCATTTTTCTAAAATGCCCAAAATTGACAGAGAAATTTACGACACTTTTAAAATTTTCAAATTAAATGTCCCGACAATGGCATGACCAAATTTAATAAACCTATGTATCAAAAGAAAGCTCTTTTTCTCTACTTTCAGGTGCTCACTGTACGATGTAGGCAGTGGGTTGCTTGGTATGCGTATAGCCCAAACTACAAGTCCTATCATCTTCTAAACACTCTCATTGTTCTTATTAGGCCCAGAAAAATTGCTAGTCAAAAGTTGATTTGGACTGGTTTAAGGGTTATAGGCTCTTAATTAAGGCATAGCGGTATTTTCAGTACTTTTTCCCGTTTATATGCGGGATCCACACTCAGGGTTAAAACGCCTTAATTTATTACCTCGGAGAAAGTACTTTAAGAACGCCAAAATTCGGATGTGTAAGGTTAGTGGTATAACTTTAGTTAGTGAAACTTTTCCCATAGTATTTCCTAGTTTTTTTTTATATTTCCGCATTTTGTATTCTCTTGGAAACATAATTTTGTAAAAGCAAATGAAAAAATCAGAGCATCAGCATTTGATAGAATACCAAAATGGCATTTATCTTTCCTGAAATTTACCGCAAAAATGAAAAAAGATTGTTTTCCTTACCTAACAATCAAGATAATGACTATAGACAAAACTTCAGACAAAATAGACAAGGATAGACCAACCACTGATATAAATGATAAAATTTTTCCATGACTTTCCCCAGAAGATTTCTAAAAAAAGAAATTTAGAGGTACAGATTTTTGTGATCATTCGATTTTAGGTCACTTTAGCAAAAAATCGCAGGTTACAAAAATTTTCCCAAAAAAGCATGATTTTGTCTAAAACTTTCTCAATTTGGCAAAAATAAAAGTGGGGCGAGAAAGTTTAATTTTCAAAATCGCAATATCAAAGATCCGCGAAATGTTATATTTCAAAGTACGCAACATTTCATGTTAGACTAAATGACGAATTTTAGCAAGTTGACGAATAATAATGTGACAAATGATAGGTCTTTCTGCAAATAAATTTATCAATGCACCAACCTCGCTCAAAGGGTCTTTTCACTTCGCTTTTTTTATACCGCTCAAATCGAAGTGTAAAGGCCCTGGGAACGAGGTTGTCAATCCACTTAAAATATCTTGAGTTAGTTTTCAATTAGCATTAACATAACATTATACCAATCAAACTAACGCGCTAAACTTTAAATGACGTAACCTTTTTAGGATAAACTAGAGCCAAATTCCCTGGTACACCCTAACTAAGATAGACTAGCACCCACACTTTTTTTATCAACATCCAGAATGGCACTACCTTGATCGGTGTAAAAGGTTGTATACATATCATCAAAATAATGACTTTGTTCTTATGACATTGTGTTGAAAACCAGAGTTAAATCAGTTTTTTATGATTTTACGGAAATAGGAGCAAACGCATTTTCCCGAGATTAATTCTACCGGGTGTCCCAAAAATATAGCCTATTGTAGAAACTGTCATGAGAATTCATCAAAAGCACCGCATCTCAAAACAAAGGATAAACTGAAAGTTTTCTATATGATTTTGCTAATGACACTTTTACGAGAGGCTACATATTTTTGGGACACTCGTTTTGCATTAAATTTAAATATGGCGTCTAAATATTCCAAGGCAAAAAATTATTTATTGAGTAAATATCAATGCTTGTCTTCTAATCCTAAAATCACTTTTGAAGGGTGAGAAACCAATCAACTATTCCAGCCCCCCCCCCCCCCTTGCTTATTTTGAAATCCCGTAATTATGGATTTATCAAAATCATTAATAATGATCAAAACGATTATCTTACGAGTTTTCCAACGACCAATAATGCAAAATTTGTCAAATGATTACATTTGAATGACGTCATGTTCCCAGATTGACCAATCACATTGCATCCGTCAGTTGACCATTCACCACGTGACCTATTTGGTATAGTTGTGTAAATTCTATTTTGTTTCATTTTTTAGATTCGGTATTTACAATATATAATAGAAATCAATGCTGTTATTATTCAGAGCTAATGGTTTTAAATAAGCAAAGAAAGCACTGAAAATCGCTAGAGAGATACATTGCTAGTCAGACACAGTATGCTCCCGGCTAGTGAGACCCTGAATATGTGGGACTTTTTGTTGCGTGAGACGGATTTCTAGGTCCCGTGAACTTCGTAACCTAATTTCGACAAAGAAATAGTAGTCTGAAATGGGAGCTTGGAGAATTTGGAAATTCGCTATGTGGAACCATATTTTAATGCCCGGTCAAGGAAAACGCAAAATGGGAACCTTGTAAGGATGCAAATGAACCGAGGAATGGCGGAAAATCTTTTTTCCCGTGTCATTTATGTTTCCCGTTTTCTGGTTACAAAGTATTCCCCCCCCCCCCCCCGCCCGCTCTTTTACGGCATTTAACTAGATTTTAGCACAGAACAAAAAACTGTGAAGCCAATAGGAGAAAAGAGTGGGCATCTTTAAATAGCTAAATCTGCTCTCTTTTGTCCCCGCGTCCAGAATGATTTGTGTCAACAAAAATCACTTCATCATCATTTATCAATAACAATGCATTTTCCAGCATTCTAGAAGCTCTAAAATGAAACGTTTTCTTGTATGATGACTCTTCGGTCGAGTCTTAGCCCCAGTGCTCTGGGTCAAACTTCCTGGCTTTGGTTGGCAAGGGACTTAATTGGGTCAAAAGTTTAATAATATTCATAATTACCCGTTCTTATCAATTTCTTTCCAAAAAACGGGGATTGAACGATATTCAGCCTTGTAAACAAAAGAGCATTAACATTATTATGAAAAATATGAAATCAAACTATCTTAAGCTGGTATTCAAACCAGCCAAGTTTCTTTTCATTATCAGATGTCTACGAATACGCTCTGACTTAATGGAAACTTTGTATTCCCACCTGGGCATGAGACATAGGACGGATGTCTCAACTTTCAATATTTCGATGCATGATCAGATCGAAATAGTGAGGTCTACATGCGACCCTTCTCTAAAACTTTTTGAAAGTAAGAAACTTTCACGGGAAGAAAAGTTTATTTTTCAGTTAGACCGTGAAATGTCTGTATTTAAAGAGAACAAAAAGCCGAACGTTAGAAGCGGAAAATGTATCAGAAAAAGTCAGCGAAAAACAATTCAAAACTTATTTGTTAGAAGCCTTGCGAAACAGAGATAAGCAAATCTCTTAAGAAACAAAATCTATAAGCAATTACGAACATAAGCTTGCCAATGTGAAATCTTAAAACTTGAAGTAAAAAAGTATAGAACAATTGAAACCATGAACAATTTGTACAACATGACTTTCATCTCATCGATGAATTTCACTCAATTCTTTCACAGTAGCTAATAACGGCACATAAAAGAGTTTTTTTAAATTTTGACACAAGAATCCTTGAATGTAAATGACAATACAGTGTACATAGATTTAATAACTATACTGTTGCCGTAATGACACTGACATAAAACAGAACTTGCCAAGGGAAATTATTTCTGATGAGACGAGTTGTAAATTGATTTTAGTGATGTTTTATTACAACTCAAAGCTGTTCCTTACGCTTGGCTGCATAATGAACTTTCAGTGACGACTACACAGATTGTGCAGGCTAGAAGGACGCAGACTATGATTGCCCTTTCGAATGGCAATTTCTTTCAGGGTATTTTAATACGTTAAAATCCGCTGTGCGCTCCTAAGGTAATAAAATTGCACGGCTAGAAGAATTTAGGATAATCGACAGGAAGAAACAGGAAGAAACTTTTTACGGATTTAACAAAATACAAGAAAAAGTCACAAAAACTGTTATAAAAGCAACAAACTGATTTTATCGTGGCAGGCGCGGTTACAGAGGGGTAGCAAAATTTCAGGCAGGAGAAGAGTGATGGGTCGTTAAAAAGTCTTGTAAATATTGACAATACATATGACATTTTTACGATTTGTCACTCTCCTTCTGAAATTTTGCTACCCCTCTGTATCCGCACCTGCGTGGGAGAGTAAGTTTAAAAATATTTTTCCAGAATAGGCTTTTGTAGATGATTAATTTTGAAAATCTTTGAAAAGTAATTCTTTTTCGAAAAAGGTTAAAAATTTTGCGAATCCACAAAACTATTCTTCCTGCAAAATTTTCATGTCACGATGAAACGTTATTCCTTTCAAATTAAGAATTTTGATAAATTTTGGAAGAAGTATGCGGTTTTAAATTACGTAATTATATGAATAATTAAATTATTGTAATGTATGAGATTAAGCAGCAGAATGTCTTCTTACTTTTAAATTTTCCATCCGAATAATAACTGTCAAGTTCTTTGAAATTTTTTCTCTCGTTCCTTGTACCATCAGTATTGCACTCAATAAGTGACTATTTATAATACTGAAAAACACAATTAATGATTTTGAATTATTTAGATAAATAAGGGTTTTAGAAGAGATATAATTGCAGATATTATCGGATTACTTTAAAAGCAAATTATCGTCTACTTACATTGCTTCCATCTTGATCGCGAGAATTGGCGTAAAGAGGTTGTGAATAATGACTTCAAGCCTGAAAGCTTGGATGGACGAGGGGAGATTTTATGAAATGAAATTCACGGGAGAGTGTTGTAAAGTAGCTTGTATCTGCATGGGACAACATACGGGTGGCTAAACTATTTCGTGCCTTGCCTACTCTGGAATTTGGTACTAAACTATTTCACCTCCACATTTTCACCATGACCTCGTTTCTAAACCATTTTAAAGTGACATGCGTGACTATCTCTTTGTATCGAAAATACTATGACGTCTTGAACAGCATAAAAACCCAAGAAAGTGCAAAATGATAGTCTCTGGGAACCCATTTAGTTTTTCCAAAGATATAATAATGAACTTAAGTTCAAATAGACAAAAAAAAAATGTTTTTTTTATAAATCTTGGGACTCCTGCGTAAAAATCAGCATATCAAAAAGTGAGAAAGAGGCCCTGGGAACGAGGTTAGGTTTGCAGATATTCTAAATATTTTTACGCTGGAGTCCCAAGATTTGTAAACAAAAAAGTTTTTTTTTTGTCCATTTAAACTTAAGTTAAATTCCAGCACCCAGTCTTACCTCGAGTTCAAACCGTTAGTCATTTTGTTATTATCAGATGTCATCAAATCGCTCATATTCTTCATAATTGCCGTCATTAACACCAAGGTCTTCTGGGAGGAAACTTCTTTAACTATTACCCCTTCTTTCCACGATAAAGCCTTATGCTCTTTGTTTCCAAGATTGGGAACTTTATCACTAAGTTGTCTATCATCCACTCTTATTAATTGACCTACAATTTCTGGAATTGTAAAAAAAAGAAGTTAAGAACCACATAAAACGTTGAAGAATTCTTTATAAAAAACACGAAAAAAATTATCAGAAAATCAAGAATATTCAAAGAATCACGACAAGGCTCAAAGCATATTAATAGTGAGATTAAGCAAACCAAAATCTACGACGTATGACGTTGCGCAGTCGTTTTGGAAATTAGCATGCCAAGCAACTTTCAACAGCGCAATCGATCAGTGTCTAAGTTTGGCTGCCGGTACGTCGTAGATTTTGGTTTGCTTAACCTCGCTAATATCCTAATTAGGACTCTATGGGATCTTTTTAGCGAGCCAGATTTTTTAGTTTAGCCCTATTCAAAAGTAACAGCAGTCAAATATATCAACGAAACTTGCCTTGTCGTACTGACAGAGTAAAGCTTGTGGCTTTGTTTTTTAACTTAAACTGTTTGTTTTGAAATTTACCCATTCTATCTGTGTGATACATTTGTTGTGGGCTATATGATATAACTCGATCAGATGCCTTCATGGTAGATTCTTCAAGACTTTCTAAAAGTTTTGGACCAGAAGGAACGATCTAAATAAATAATCAAGATTTATTGACTAAAGATTTTCATTTCGTGTTAGAAATTTCAGCATTTCCATAGACAAAGGAGTTTTTGCTTCGTTTGAACAAGATTACAGTAAACACTTACTTTAATCGGAGAAAACATTGCGATACAACTATTATGTCATGAAATTTTGAAAGTTTTTTACGGTCCTGGACGGACCTAGGAGTTCCAAAATCAAGTCAAAAAATGTCCAAACATTCCCAAAAAATTAGAAAATTTCAAAATATGGGTAATTTAGTTTATTTGGTTAACCTACTTCGAGCTCATTAGCTGGATTTCCCAAGATGCATTTCCTAAAATTTTCTTTTTCAAGAGGGATAAGGAAAATTTAGTAAAAACATACATCTTCAGCCCTACAGCGTGCAAAACGTCCGAATACGGGTCCCATATATTACCATATACGGACTAATTTCTTCTATGTATGGAATAAATTAGTCCATATACGGTAATATACGGAACAGTATTCGGTAGAATTTCACGCTGTGCCCAATTTTAGCTCACTTAAGAGCTCCGACTTTTTTCAAATCTATTTAACCCTTATGCAAAGTAGGATCAAAACAAATATATAAAATGAAAGAATAGAATAGAATTTGACTGCTTACTTTGCTTGTGTTTAATAGATTTTCTTGGTCAAGTATTTCTTCACAAATTGCCAGTGTGACCTTCCAAATATATACAAGAAAATTGTTTTTACGGAGTTGGATTCTTTCTTGCAGAACTAATTAAATTGCTTTACCAGTTGATGAAAAGTGGTTTTCAGCTGAAAGTTACGGCTGCTTTCCTAGACTAGTTTACTATAGTCAGTTTTTCCACGCTCCTCTACGCTATTAAAATAGAAACAGGTCTTCCTTTTTACCTACGGTAATCCACTCGATTCGGTGGAACGTGTTCTGCTCGCGGAGAGAAAAGGTTTTTATTTTCTCTCCAATTTTCCGTCATTCCAAATATTCCCTGATTCCCGATAAATATAAAACCGGGAGAGCTAAGAAAGACCGACTCGCTCGCTACTCTACCTCTGTCGATATAGTGTAACTTTTTACTTTCGGAAATACCCGCTCGCAAATTTTGTACTAGTTCTGACTTTCTTGTCATTTCATTGATTTCTTGTTAGTTCAGGAAAAATAAACGCTGCACCAATAAATATTCATCTTCAATTTATCTGTTATTTGATTGGCTTATTAAAAAAAGCACGCAAAACACATCAGTGGGAAGAATTTTCAATTTTTTCCCATTTAAATTAGATGTACTTCTGCCAGTTGTCATTGAACATGCGCAGAGGATACAAATTTGGAGGAAATTTTCTTTAAAGCGGACAATCCGACAAATTGAAAACGGCCTTAACTTTTAGGTCTGTACCGAAAATATTTCATGGGGTTCAAAGTGTATAGCAAAGAATATAATTGCCGTCGCGTGTTTTCTTTAGAGTTTTTGTAACTGTATCCTCACCGTGTAGTTTTTCACTTGTTTGCTCATTTTTTCCACGTAATTTGTAACCAACCACAGTTCACTTTTATCAAGTACGGTATTTTTGATGATTTCTGTTAACTTTTTTAATTTGTAGTCTGGTGGAATAAAATAACTTTTACGATCTGCAAAAATGTCACCATACATCTGTAAAATTAAAGAATTAGCCGATTACCTGGGGCACACATACTGAAATTTAGCCACCCAAGCTTACACTATTAGATAGTCTTTTTTTAAATTCTGATTACCTTTACCGAAAAAAAATTGGATGAAAATTTCGCCGGTGTAAAATTTATTCGGGAAAATTTAGTCACTTTTGAAAACTAAATTATCAAACTAGTCATTTTTCTCTGACCAAATTTCAAAAGAAAATTTAACAGATTTTTATTTAAATTTTTCATTATCTATGTAAAAAACGTAAACAAAGAGATGAAAGATCTGAAGATCATTGCAGACCTTGCTCTCAACCGTTGTGCTTGAAGAAAATCAACCTAGCAAGTCAAAAGACATAATCAAAGAAGGCGTTCAACCTCTGTGTACGGGGAAACAGTGACGGAAAACGTGTGGTAAGGTAAGGTATGTTATTTTTAAGAAAAAATCAGCAACAATGCCTTTTAAACTTTCCTCAAAATGTTTTTCATGTAAGTAGGTAGTAGTTTTAATTCCATAGATGCTGTGGAGTTTACCGAAAGAAAATGTTTAAAAAATTGTGAAAATTATAAGTCAGTTATAAAAGAAATCGGGGAAACGTGCTAATCAGGGAAAATAAAATCGGGTAAAATTTCGGTCGGGAAATTTTTTTTTCCTTTTTCGCCAATTTTGTTTCCTAAATAAGGTATCTTATTTCGCAAAAAACTTCACCGGGACCCCATTTCCTATTATTCAATATTCTCACACAAACACAAAAAAACCACAGTTTTTGTAGAAGGTACGTTTGGGACTGGGTTTTCCTACCCTGTACCAGAGTCTTCTCACGGAAGATCGGCAATTTTTTATTTTGCTGCGGGAGGGACTGGTACAATCTAGGTTTCCCGAAAATAGAAAAACATTTTACGCATTTATTTTGGCAGTTGACCAGTTCAAAATAAGTGAGATCCGTTGAAGTAATTTTCGCAATTCTTTGTTTATATATTCATATTATTACTCGAAGCTTCAACTTATATGCATGGAAGCAATAAAAAATCAAGTTAATTAGAGCTAAAATTGCAAAAATAGATTCTACGAAAAATTTTACTCTTATTAATGTGTCCCTTTCAAAAGGAGTTGTGGAAACCATTAGAAATTGCTCGTTTCGTGTAGCTTAAAGCCTACAAACGCTGTAAAGAGCAAATTTTTGTGAGTGCGAATTAGTTTTGAACCACTAACTTCGTCGTATAGACTCTTGAAGACACCACTGTAACAAATCCTTGGTAATTTTGTGACGTCTGGTCTCATATGACATGCTTCTTTTGGTACTTTCTCTATTGCATCATCAGTATCTTGAAAACAATTCGCTACGAATGGATGAGGCTGTCTAGGAGGAAGTGGTGCTAGTACTGCTTCCTTCTGACGAAGAAGATTGCAAGGGAATCTGCTATTTCCAGATGCTTCATCTGATTCAAATTCATCTTCCATCAGTCCCTCTACAACACTTTCAATTCCATTTGATTCACTCAACACATTCCATAACGAATGGCTGATCAAAAAATACACCAGAATCTTCACTGGTTGAGTTCTATTCAAAATAAAACGACAAGCCGTGAAAGGCAGTAATTCAAAGTAGAGAAGGGTAAGATCTTTAATTTTTCCACAGCGAGTGTATAGGACGGGAATTCCGCGAAAAAAAAAAAAAAGTGCAGTTGGACACTAAGAATACACTTTTACAAAAAGCAATACAAATACAAATACACGCTTTTTTCTTTATAAGAATGAAAAAATTCAAAGCAGGCTCAAATATTCTTAGAGTTTTAATGTTTTTCAGCCTTGATTATTCTTAGAATATTCTTAAATTTTGTTATT
>JAUBWS010107521.1:0-10312 GCA_032270445.1 Darlingtonia californica
GAGAGATCATCTCTATGTTCGATAGAGCGTTGTATGCATACGAACTCAATAGAATACCGTTGCCTCCATTTGAAGCATTAGCACTGTTTTTCCAAGAAGAGCATGTTATCAACTTCCATTTTCCGAACGTGTGTTCTTTGGTAGATTCGTCATGGTAGAAACGATGTTCTTGTATACAGATAACGTCGTGTTTTGTTTTTTCAGCTGAAGCAATCAATTCAGGCACTTTACTCTCTTTCTGTAGTGTTTGTACGTTGAGAGTGCCGAAAAGTATGTTCCTTTTGGTTTTCATGAATTTTGACTCAGTAGCAGATTTTTCGACTGCAACCTGAGGTTCCATTGCAGGATGCGCGATGCGGGATGAACGTCGTAAAGTTTGTGTCATATATTAATCTTTCAAAAGCTAAATAATCACTTGCGGTCGCTACTCCATACAAGTCTGAGCAGAACTCCAGATTATGAAGTGTGTGTGCCTTGCCAAAATCGTATAGTTCAAACTGATGCGAAATTGCCGAAACCACGGGAAGAAAATACCAAAGCCAGTACGTTGTACAATAGGAATTGCTATTTCTGCCATCCAACATCCTGCTTCCAGATGTTTTCGCCTGTAACCCTGGCGGGGCGGCTACCGGGTACTATGCCTTGCCGAAGGGCAACCCGGGATTTTGTCTGGGACTGCTTATTGATTATTCGCAGCTAACCTCCACAACTGGAGGCCGTTTCCCTATCCGCAACCTGGGTACCCAGTGGATGGGAGTTTTCTCTTCACCACACCACAAAGGTATTGACTATATCCATTTTTCCTCCATTTTCAAATCTCCTGACGTGACTGACAAACTTCCTGTTGTTCTCAAATCAGAAAAAAATATCCCAACAGTTACATTTAGTTTGCTCCCACCAATTCGAAATTATATCTTTCATTAAGTAGACGTAGTTCCTGGTATAAATGCCAATGAAGTTGAAAATTAGTTCATCATTAAAGATCCATGAACGTGATTGTGAATCCCGTCTCTCTGCATTATGCGATGACCATCACAAACATATTGTTACAGGGGATCTCTTCATTGAAAATGCCAAATTACGCAAACTTTTGTCGAAAGGACCGAACTACTGGGAAAGCACCATTTCTTAATTTTATTAAGTGTGTTTCATCCTTCATCCATTCATTCATTCTTCTCTTATGGAATTTGTTGAAATGATCTATGAAAGATACAACATTAACTTCAAAGATTTTTTGGCTCTCTCTCTACACTCTCTTCACTCTTGACATTTCTTTGTCATCTCTACACTATCTGTGACATCTGATATACTTTTACATTCTTGTTTTCTTATTCAATTTGATTTTTTCCCTGCTTATGCTGCTCTTACATTCCTGCGAAGATTCTCTGTTCTGTCCATTCATCTGTTGTGTTGTTTTCGTGTAGTTCCCTAGGTTGTCCATGTAAATATAATTTTCCTGTTCTTATATCAGTTAGTTCCACCGTCGGCATAAATATTTTCGGAGTGTTACAATCTCATACTATATATTATATATATAACGAATACGACCGACACGGAATTAAAGATTTGACCTTCGGGTGTTGTTGTTTGACCTGATAAAGGTATACTTCCTCTCCATTTACGATAGATCCGTCTTCTACCATACAGTAGCAGTTTCTCCCAGCCATACTTTTCTTTCGTTGTACTAGTTTCAAAACTTTTAAGCTTGAAATATAATTGCGCCTCCCTTTAATCATCGTTTGAGTCGTGACTTCTTTATAGAATGTTTTGATTCATTCCATTATGAGGAGGTTCGATGGCCTCCCTATTATCAGAGTCATTTTTATCAGTGTGATTTATGTTATCATGGCCAACTTGATAAATTGATATATTGACGCTTTAAAGGAAAGACGTATTCTGTTACGTATAAATATCACTTGAGTACATAAGATGCAGTATCGTTATAAGAAAGCGTCAGCCCAGTCTATCATTGCTAGTATAAAAAAGTGAAAATGACATGCTTTACCATTTATCATCAGCATAGTCTTGTATATAGTAATAGGAATATGTAGCGAAATTTATACATGGGACACCATGGCTCGAATTAACGTTTCATAAACGCTCCGGGAAATTTTGATCGATAAAGGCGAAAACTTTTTACACATTGCGAATCAAATGAGTCGTTTTCAAGATAATAGCCAAGTATTTTCACGTTTTTTTAATGCTCAGCGAATCACCTCTGTTAAAAATCTTTAAATTTAATAAATTCGATGGTTATAGAGCAGGAACTGATAGGAAAAGTTCACAATGAAGACTAACTTCTATGTTCAGCAATCTAGAGAAGAAAATTAAGACATTGGAACGTGAAAAACACTTTTCTTTCGATGTCTTTAAAATTCAAAGCTTCCTTGGCCTAATCATGACTCGTAGTTCTAATTAGCGTGCCGCTCAAAGCACCAAGATCTACGACATATAACGTTTCTCGTCAAAATGGACATTTTATGCTTTGATAGCTTTATTTTCCTATATGATAATTTCTCCGGAATACACTTCAACATTCAACATACAACAGGATTTATTCAAACACGCAATGTAACTGTTCGTAGTTGTTGCAATTCAAAATGGATTTTCTGACAAACTGTACTCCACTTGCAAACTGTTTGATAGCTGAAAGGATGAATACAGAACGATAGTACATTCTCTATTGCATCTGCTTGTTTTTTCCCAGATGATTGATATTGACACCATTCAAATAGTCAAAGTTGTCATTGGAGATTGATTGAAGGTCAAACTTTATTCTTCCATCGTCAATGCTTCAAATGTACCTTCGTTCGATTTTATTTGCTTATTTTATATATAATAGGGATCAGACGATTACTGCGTGTAAACGCTTTGAAGCTCTGCTTTGTACTAGAATGGACAACCCAGATATCTGTCCAAGATTGTAATACTTATTCTGCTATAGAACTTCAGTGTTCATCTTAAATGCCGAAAAGAAGAGAAACTTTATGGAGAAACCTCTGCATTGATACTGTTGAAACTTCTCTTAGTGTCCACCATATGGTCGAGGCATTTTCTCCAGCAAATCTCATATGTAAGGCTTGTTTACTTAGGTCAAAATTTTGTTTAAATATGACCCCAGTAGACACGGCGTTCTCTCTGTACTAAGAGTTTCTTGTGAACTTTATTGCTGCTGATGTATTCGTCGCATGCAGTGCTCATATCATAAGGAACTTCTGCGTCCGACTTATGATTACCAGCATGAATTTCCATTCCGAATCTGCTGAAGTGTGAGTCGATATCGGGTGCACCATAATCAGGCTCTCTCTAGAGTCTTGTTGTCTGAGAGGGAAATTAATTATACTGTTGATAATCGGTTGTGTCTTTTTTTGACTCTTCAGTCTCCTTTTCAGGGTTCTCATTAACTCAGCCTGGCGTTGTGATAAATTTGTGCCGTCAGACGAACTCCAAGAAAACAAGAGGAAGACTGAAACTTATGTATCGTCAGTTAGTATTATTATTTTCAGGACAGGGACATTGGTTTTTATTGGACTTATAGCTAGACTAATTAGTCGGTATTTTAAAGAAACCACTTACCACTATGACCGCTTAAAGAGCACCAAAACAGTGGTCTCTGACAAAAGGGGAAACTGTGAACAGTTTGGGAAGAAAATATTCGCTATGTTCTTATATTAGACCCTAATTTTGCCCCATTTCTCTTCAATAATTTTAGATGGGAGAAGAAAACCCGAACCAACCCCAACCGTAGGATAGCTTCCTAAAAGCTCACGCAATTAGTGTTGATGCTAGGACAGATAGCAAATTACTGTCCCATGATATCACACAGCACTATTATTCGCAATTCTACCTCAATAGAGTCAATATGGCAGTACATTCGCTCACATTATGGATTTTGGTCAAGCGGTGGACATTTCTTAGACCTAGCCGACATCAATCTAGAGTATAATAAACGCCCCGAGGACCTATACCAACGGTTGATGGCCCTCATTGAGGACAACTTACTTACACCGAACAGCAGCATTACACAGCAGGAGGAGGAGTTTGAGTTGGCACCAACGATCGGGAACTATGTGGCTCTACTATGGCTTAAACTCACACACCCTGATTTACCAAAGCTTGTCAAGCAGCGTTATGGTATAGAGCCACGTCCCCGAACTCTTGCTTCCATAAAACCTGAAATTTCACTCAATATGCATACTACAAGCACCACCCATCGACAATCATACCTGACTCAGGATCAGAAACAACCATGACCAGCGAAGATGTGAAAAGCCAGATCATTCTGCGTGATGGAACTATCATCATATACACTCATCCGAATGCCAATCATATTATATGGTTTTACATTATATTATTATGATATTTTCATATTACAGTCCTCCTCGGTGGATATTTAAAAGTTGCAGTTCCTTTCGCCCAGTCAATTGATGGAAACATTCGCCTTCCGAACAACACAGATGAACCGCTTGCCTTAAAAAAGAATGAGCAGTTTCGCCATGCAATTTCTTCTTACCAATCCACCTTATCGGGAGATCCTTCCTACAACACCACCACAACACAAAACACAACAACCGCTAGTATCCTACATTCATCTAACATCTCAGTTAATCCATACTAGATACTGCCAGCAGACGTACGAAATAATTTTGTCTCCCTTCACAAGCAATTTGACACTGTCTTCAACCCTCACTTGCCAGGCTTCAATATGAAATACTGCAGTGTTGTAACCCCATTCCGGGGTGTCCGTATTTAGAAACGGCTCTTGACGAGTTGATGTCTGCTGTTATAGGCGATCTGATCCGAAAAGGCATCGTTGTGAAACTTGCAAAATACTTGTTTTGTGGTGGTAATACTCGCCAGGAGCTCCTACAAAACTGGTCTAGCTCTTTCACGTGCAAGCTAAAATGCAGTAAATATATACTAGTTGCTAAAAACGCCATAACTTTTGAAGTATAAGGCAATTTATAAAAAGTAATCCCATTTCAGATTACAAATAAATTGCAGAATTAAAAATCTAATTTTTGTATTTCTAATCACTCAAAAAAATCCATAAGCTGAGAGAAATTTTAAAAATGATGTGAAAAATTCACTTTCAATCTTAGATAAGTGGTGAACTGTTCGACTTTTGGAGAAAATTTGCACCTAGGATATGTTGCCTAAAGCATTACAAACATAAAGACATTTTTGATTTGAGCATGTGGTTGCCTAGATATTTCAAAATTCTGGATGCCCGGTAACAAGCAAATTTCAGTCTGCAAAATACATGATATGTATAAAATCAATGTCTCCACTAGGTGTATTAAAATCATGAATATCAAAATAAGGTGATGTAAATAGATAGAAAGTGACCCCTCATTGGAAAGATAATTAATTACTCTATCAGTTTGAGAAAGTCTTCACTTTTTTCCTTTCAAACAACATCCGTAATGGCGGCGGAAAAGCAGTGAAGTTTTTTGAAAAACCGCTAAAAAATAAATTTTCGGTTAAAATAATTGCACAAGTGTAGGTTTGTTGAGGAAAATTAAGGTTGGCATAATATTTCATTAAGCATCACCAAACTATTTTGAAAATGTGACTTCATTTGAGAAATTTATTGTCAAGATATACCTGACGCTACGATATCACTATATCATCGATGATGAAAAATGGTACGCACTCATGTACGCATTTATGACAAAACAAAATATATAACCATGGTATGGAAAGGGACATATTGTATCCGGAATCAAAACAAATGTCCAAGTCTCTTATTTTATTCCCAGTATTCATTTCTTATGGCATTTATGGGTATCCCATTTCAAAAAACAAGTTCTTTCTTTTGTCACACGAAGAAAAACATCGCAGGTTTTACAAAATGAGCAAATCTTTAGCTCTCTCTTTGTTGTCATTTATAGTATTTACAATTGCGCTTCCTTTCAGAAAATTCAGTAAAGAGATTCAATGAAACTGGTTGCGAAGATAAAGAATATTGGTTTTGAAACCTGAACAATGGTTTGTCATATTCATTAAGACCAAATATTTGACGAATGATAGCGTCACGGAAATTCAGAACTGAGTATGATTATGAGCGATGTAGTGAAATAATGCGAGGATTATTTTCACAGTAAAGTTAAATCAAGATGAAGTTATTTACAATGGAGATATCTACCATTTTGTAAAACAATGTTTTCCACCAACGGACACACTTTCTCAGTAGGTTATAATTTGACAGGTACTGATCAGAATGATCAACGCCATTTATGTAGGAGCTATAGCGCTGAATACATTCAGGTTGACGCACATCTGCTGCTGTCCACTTTCCAGTAGATTTAACTTTCCTTTTCTAACTAGAACAGAGCCATTTCTAGAATGAATAGAACAAAGCATTGTGACCAAGTTGTTGTCCTTCCACTGTAAGACTAAGCAAACATCTTCTCGTTTCCAGCGCATACTTTCACGCTCAACTTTTCTCGCCCAATTTTTCCATCTTTCATAGACAATGGAAAGCCTTTCCTAATTTGGGTTATAGCGCCACATGAAGGTGTCCTGTGTAGAAATAAACTGTGGAGATGTATAGAAGGTATCAAAAAATTCATGATTTGACAAACGATTGCATAATTTCATAACGGTATTGTAAACGAGGCCAAAATTATTTCTTGTGTTGTACCATCTTTGCCAGCATACACGTCAAAATCACAGGTACACCCATTCTTACTATCAGATAAAACCCATAATTGAATGCCAAATTTTACAGGTTTGTTTCGATATATTTTCTATACCAGAGCGGTGTTTTGATTTGACAAGTCTCGTCAACAGAGACGTTTTGGTTTGGTTGATACAGATCACAACACTTGTTTGAAATGATCAATAAATGGAATAATTTTTCTCAATTTATCATTATTATTTTCATTAAAAGTGTCTACAACATGAAGAAAGACTAATACAGCTTTGAATCTTCTGGAAGGCATCATTTCACGGGCCCACAAACCGTGGTACAATGTTTTCGTACTCCAGTAATGATCATAACGCGGGGCGATCACCAATCCCTGATAAATAATGAGGGCAATAAATCGATTCAAAATTGGTTTCTTTCCATTCTCCACCTTTCTCTCTGTATGCAGGTTTGTTTCCAATATTAGCCCAAACATAAGTGTTGGTATGCTTGACGATAACAGATATAATTTCACCAGTAAGAAAGGGTTGAAAAAAATCTAGTTCTTGTAATTCACTTTGACGTGTAATACCTAAGTTTAGATAAGCTCCTGGTGGTATTGAGGGTTCAAAACTGGGAATAGTGTTTGTGTCGGAATCAGTATCATCAGTTTGTGTCAGAATCAGTATTTTTAGTATTTGATTGGGTTTGTGGTTTCTTTGAAGCTTGTTTTGTACGTTTTGCAGTCACCGCTGCAATTTTTTTCCCTCTTCGGTTGTCGTGAATATGAAGCCACAGCATCACCAGATTGATGTGAAGATCATCATCGACAGTATTGTTGTTGCTATCATCATCCTCGACATCATTACTGAAAATGTAGAAAAGAAAAAACTTATTCACCCAAAAATTAATGGTATCCCTATTAAGATCTTAGGGGGAGAATGGGAACTTTACAGAAATCAAAGATCAGATGGAAATAATGGTTGACTAACAAGACATCGGTTGGCCAATCAACAGACCTGAATGAATAACAAGAGTTAGCTAATCTTTAATTAACTGTATCATAGGAATCAGCCATCAAATTGTTATCGATTTCTTCCTATTTATCACTGTCCATGCCCCAGCATGATTCATTATCACTATAGTTATCAAGCATAAATTCATCAGCATATTCAGTTGTAATAGTCCTTGGAATGGAACTAGCTATTTTACTTCAATTCCTTGTGAACTCCAGCAAGAAAAATGTTTTGTTGATACTCTTGTCGCTTCAAATCAGGTTTTATTGCTTCTTGGTTATTGGCATTGTCATTGAAGTCTCCTGCTACAAGACGCTTTGTGAATTCTGTTCTTTATTTCTGAAATTAAATTTGACTTTGATAGCATGAACGATGCAAACGGACGAATGGCCAAGTGACCTAGAAATACCTCAAAAATAATTCACCTTTTCTTCACAATACGTAGAATTCAGATGCCAAAAGAATATTAGTTTCTGTTCTTTTTCGACATTCATTTTTATCAAATGTATATATAAGTAATCCTTAAAATGAAAATGAAATGGCTTATACTTGCGTTTTTCTTGAAGCCATTTTATCATTTGTGACGTTCCGAGGGATTTGGAGTACTTTCGTATATCGATAAATTCATAGCGATAATCGATATTAGCGCTAACAAAAGCACATTTATGACTCCTCACAACATTCACCAAAAGAGAAGTTTCTAAACAACACCATGGTAAAAATGGCGATGGTAAATGCACTTTGCATATGAAAAAACAATCTCGTGTTGTCTTTCATACCGGCATGAATAAAATATCATGCTTGCATATATTTTTCATCCCGGCATGAAACTTCATATCGGCTAGAACGTGTATACATACACGTGTATACGTGGAATTTCCAAGGAGACCGAGATGATGTCATGCTGGCACGAATTTTATACCGGCATTAAATCACACGTGTAACCAACCCTTTAATACAGAGAAGCATACCACACACAGCCACATACCCAAATCTTGGAGCACTAGTTGCGTCAAACGTGAAGGGAAATAGGTACAGTTAGTACCTTCCAAAATGGGTAGGAAGACATCTACTATAAGCATTTTCCTGAAGCTTCAGCAGATTGTCTTGATATTTTCGTGATAGATTTTGAGGCATCTGATTTTCCTAACTTTTCGCAGGATTGCCTGACTCCCTTAATTCACCACATACATCCAACATACACCCTGACATACAAAATCAACGAAGTGTTAAAAAACTAGGGAGGATTTGGCCAGTCTCAGTCCCCAGTCTCCAAAACGTTCACGTCAATACCAAAAATGTCGTCCAATCTGTCAACGTGAATCGGTGTTAAGTTCAACTTGCAGTTGTTTTCTATTCAAAGCATCTCCTAACAAAAATTTGGTGTCGATTGAGTATGCAGCGTTTGTCAAAGCAATGAAATTTCTTCCCAAGATTGTTTGTTAGAATTGGAGCTGCTCCTTTCACTCGATTCGGGTGGTAATAAGGCTTTTTATGGTACTCCACGAAATCATGGCCAGGCATTACCTTTCCTCTTGGAAATTTCATATGATTCACATGTTTTTGCTCGTTCGCACGAACTGCTTCAAATCATTCAAATAACAAACGGCTTGTTGTTGTAATAGTATTGGGTGAAGATTTTCGGTTTTTTTTTATTAATGTCATAATTGACATCACCAACCAGCATTGTTATAAGAGGAGACTACTTCAGCCAATCTCTCCATTGATTGGAATACAGCCAGTATGTGTTGGCAAATACCAACCAAATTCCTCCATGTGATGTATTGGCAACTTTTACTTGGGATGGAGACGTAATATCGCTCATGATCGGTGGATGCGTATTTTTCGGATGATATATGATTGACAAAATTTATTTTTAGTGTGCCCGCAGTGTCATGTCATATCTTTTAAGCCAATGATAAGGGCAACCTAGTAACTTTGGCTGCCTCATCTATTGGGATACGTAGGCAGTCCATTACTTGTGACTTTGTAGCAGCCTCTCCGATAGCTTTGCACAAAACATCTTTTCTTTGTTGCTCTTTCACTGGGGGGTTTCACAAACGATACTCGCCCGTCCCAATCACTGCTTTTTCTAGCTCTTTGTACAGGGCGATGAACACTCTTGTGGACTACTTAAAAAAAACTAGTAATTTCCATCGTTTTGTTCTGTATTCTTCTATAACGTTGCTGCTCGTTGATTATGCCAAATTATTTGTATATCTATTCGGGGGATTCCCTAACCCTAATTGACGCGATGCATCGGCAGCATGTTGTCTTTCAATACAGACTTTGCGACCGAGCTTTACCCATTGTTTCTTCCATGTACTTAGCAAAATCCTCAGGTCAACCATCTTTTATCATTGCATATTGATTTTCAAATTCGACATAACGTTTTGCATCTACCAAGCCAAAGATACTGAAAAGACAAATAGTTCATTTACAAAAACTGCAAAATTAATTACCTTAGGGGAAGAAACTTTGCAAGGACCACATAAAAGTTAACGAGTTTTTCATAATTCATTTTCGCCAATTTCTAATTTTTAAGTACCGTGCACTCGCCGGGAAACTAATGCCAAATCCAGAATAGCAGAGACAATCTGATAGTTCAAAGCTACACGAACCATCTGGTCCTGCTATCCTTCAACTCAATGTTGAAGGCCTTACG
>JAUBWS010107532.1:0-10312 GCA_032270445.1 Darlingtonia californica
AGTTTAGAGTTACATCCCATATATCACCCAGCCAAAGTATCAATGGATCAGGTGTTGAAAATCAGATTTACTAAGTAGGTTACATTTAGGGACCGTGTCAAAATTAATTCGTTTCGTTAGACGAATTGGAACGAATGTAACCGTTCCACTTTTACAAAACTTCACACGTTGTGGCTTACCGGGAATGTCCACGCTTGTTTTTATTGTCTCGGTTATTCATGTGCGTGGCCTGTTGACGGCATGTGCAGGAAAATTGGTAAAATCAAAATAAGTGAAGCCTAAAAATTGCCGCTGACTAGGAAGAGGATATATATATTGAAGAAAGTTCTAGACAGGATGGACATGTGGTTGGATAGGACCCTGGACAACGACCGTTCACGGGCGGTGTACGGTCGTTGTCCAGGGTCCTGTTTGGATATGGTGATGGCTTTTCTTTGGCCCAAAACTGATGAATTGGTTTATCAGAAAAGAATCTTCATTTATTTTATATATTGGTATATTCTAACATCAGCGAATCGCTTGTTGCACCAGCCAAAGAAATGAAAAAAGATTATTCACACTTGATGCTCCCTCCCATTATAGATTGATTAGTATAATTGCAGACCTAGTTTTTAAGCCTTGCGTGTGGCAAAGTCTGAGATCAGAATATATAATGAAGTTGGGTAAATACCAATAGATGTCAAATTTATTCACGGTAAGTGAGGGCAGGTTTGGGTATTCTAATCTAATGCACAAGCGCCAATGTCACTTCACATGGCGTTTCAAGACACTTTAGGTTTATATGGTAAAACTGCTTCCCTCTTTTCGTGGCGTACACCACAGCGAAACATAAAAGAAATTATATAGGTATATAGTAGGTTAGTTATTCATTTGGGATTCTCGGAGTGACTTTGTGTAACCAATAACTGAATTTTGCTTGAATAATTGTTGGATCTCTCTCGAATTGTGTAGGAAGTGGTTAGTTTACATTTTGTTGTGGGACATTTTTTGGCTGGTTTGACTGACTTTACTGATTAGAAAAACAAACAAAACAATCGTATGATCTCAAAAGCGAAAGACAAACATGGAAATGAAACATAAAAGAAGGCATAAACACAATTGCGATCAAATCATATCATTGCAAATCGAAAGAAGGAAGTGATCATCACACCCACCAATCACCACCGATCATTTCCATCATATTGTCCTTCCTTCGTGACTCTGCCGCCATGTTACTTTTAACTTGATAAGCTGCAGACCTGGCGCTACAAACCCCGCCAACAAAAAGCGTGGCGTAAAAGTGACAGGGGACCGCGCCGGGGAACTTTCGGCTGGCTTCAACTGTCGGACGAAAAAATGTCGGACAAAGTTTTCGCCGGACTTAATTTTTCGTCGGACAAAAGTGACGAATTAGAAATTTTTCAAAAACAGGGTTTTGAGTAAGATAAGAATCACACCGAATCATGAGAGTCTATAATAGCTAGGACCCAGCTGGAGGGTGTCCTATCTAAGTCTATAATAGCATTTTAAAAAAGCAATAAAGATTTCGTTGGACAAAATTTTCGTCACCTCCGGGAAATTTTGTCACCTTTGTCCAACATTTTTTTGTCCGATAAGACTGATTGAATCAATTAATCGGCCCCCAATAGTCTACATTGATGAACCTACGACCCGGGAATAGGTTTGGCTTTTAGTGCGTAATTCATACACTCGCTGCTAAAGTCTTGATTACTTGGCGTAATCCGCAAGTTAAATGTTTCTTAAACTCTTTCATACGACGATTGACCGGCTTTTTAGGAGATTTTTTACAAATGGTACTCATCTTGGAAGAGGAAAGAAAGCTGATTTGGATTAATTTTTCCGCTCCATTCATAAACTGTCTCATGTACGTGTTTATTGCCTTATTTTTTTAAAAATTTTAGAAATACAAAAAATTTTGATTGGTAGATCGCTGAGCTTAAAACTGAGAGGTCCTGAGCTCGACGCGGGCATGAGGTCTTCGGCGGTAAAATTACCTCAAAATAATTCACAAGGTTCCCTGTAGGTGTTTCACAGGAAGGCAAGACCCTCGCTGATAACAGTAGAGGCTTTCCTGGGTATATATTTAATTTTACCGCATTTAGCTTTCGCGGCTTATTTGAGAGAATATTGGGTTTGCATCATTGCATTTTGATTGCGTGGTTCAGCCTGAATGTTGCATTTTGCGGCATTATGATTTTGTGGCTAGATCGAAATGTTGGGTTTAATGATCTTTTTAATTTTGTAGCTGAGCCGAATTTTTTCTCGTAAATACCAAAGTTGGCGCAAACCGGCGTTTCAAAGCTCATGTGACGAGAAAAAAAATTGAAATTAACGTTTTGGGCAATACACATGATTTTTTGAAGCATTTTAATTTCTCAGTTTGATGAAAGCGATATTTTGCGGTATTTTAATTTCGTGGTCTAGCAAAAATGGTGAATTTTACGCCATTTTTATTTCGCGGATTTTTGATCACGACCACAAAACCGCGAAATTTTTATGCAATAAAGTAGTTCTAACGCGCAGAACCTTCCACTGAGCTCTGGAAGATTGAGAATGAGATGAAAATTGTCGGGGAAAATTTATCAGGTATTATTCGAGAACGTTTTTTCTCACTAGGGAAAAAAACAATAATACTAATATTATCTTCTAAGGACCGAAACCCCTCAGTAACCAACGCTGCGTGAAATTCCATATATGGAAGAAATTAGTCCAGATACGGTATTATACGGGACCTTATTCGGTAGAATTTCACGCTGTGCATAGGAGCGAACGTTCGTCTTATTTCTTTGTTTATTTCAATTTTTCAGGTTCCCCATTTCCGTGCGACAGATTTATTTCGATATTGCGCGTCAATGACTTTTCTTAATCGGACTATGGAGAAGTCTATGTCAAGAGTTGTCAATCGCAAAATTTCATCCTCGCAAAACACACCGTTGAGATTATTACAAATTATGTTGTTAACGGGGTATTAATTATCTTATCTTAAAGCTATTATCAAAAACTATAATCATCGGAAAGAGGTCATGAAGTTTGTCAATCGTAAAAGTCTTTTCCCATAAAATGTAAAATGAAAAAAGTTTGAGAAAAGGCTGGCTTGCAGTTTCTTTCTTAATGAATTTCTTCCGCCGGAATAGAATGCAAAACCAAGATTTGTGGTTTGTGCTACTGTACTACATTAATCAACTTTTTTTTGAAACGACATCTTTTGGACATTCACAGAGTGCAAAATGTTCGAATACGGATCTCGTAAATTACCGTATACGGTAATATACAGGACCGTATTCGGTATAATTCCACGCTGTGATTCATAATGTCTTACGTTCTGGATGTCATAAAGCGGCTTTTTGAACATTCTAGATTTGTTAAAGAGGTCATTTGAAATTATTTTCACAGTTTTTATATCCACTTGATTGCGGTAAAGGAACATTAGACTGTCATCTCCCTGTCTATCCTTTCCAAGTGAAATGTATCCATGTTTGGTTTAAGTTGATAACTATTCGTGAAAACAGGATTGTTTAATGGAATCACAACAATCCACATTAATGTTTTTAGCGTCACATCAAAAAAACATCATTTTTGTAAAAAAACTGTGAAATCTTGGTAAGAGCACTCATCTTCGTCTGTGTAAGGTCTGCGGATCTGACTGAAAAACAGAATAAAACATTTTTGAAGCGAGATTATCTAAGGTTAAGTGCACATTGGATTCACCACTGTCCAGAACCTCCAAGAAACGGCATTTGTGGTTTTTCGGCCGGAATTTTTGTAAACTTTGATTTTTTTTTGCGATTTTTTCCGAAGCGTATCAGATTTTATTTGAATACTTTACCCCTCAGGGTAGAGCCAGTAATATCTCAAGGTAAACTGAAGTTCAGACCTTATTCTCCAAAGGCAAACTCACGTTACCTTGCGACATAGACCTGTTTTTCTAATTGTTCCATACTTTACGTTAGTTAAAGGAAATTTAACTTAAAGAAACAAAGGAAAATATTGGAGCGATATCCGAAATATGAAGTAAAAAGGCCCTAGGGTCGAGTTTAAAAATTGCGCAGCCATTTAATTTAGTGGGTTAGCAAAAAATCGTAGACTAAATAACTAATCCAGTTCCCACGGATCAAAGCATTTTCACTCCCAATATGTGAAAAAGTATTTATTTTAAGGTCAGAAACTTTCGCTGGAAGAAACTTTCGCGGATCAGCGTAACCGCGAAATTTTAGTATTTCGCGGGAATTAAATTCCGCGGATCACTGATTTTTTTTATATATGTGCACAAGAAATGCAATAAAATGACGAATAATTGTGAAAATTTTGTAAAATCGGCATTTTCAGATATTTCGCCGGAATATCTTTCGCGGTTGACAAATTTTCAAAAGATTTCGCGGAAAAAACTTTCGCGGAAAGGGCAAAAAAAACGCGAAACCACGAAAGTTTCTTCCAGTGAAAGTTTCTGACTTTAAAGTACCGCTTTTGATCCTGAATACTCTTCTAACGATCTCTTCAATATTGACGATTACGGCTCGAGGGGTAGGTAGAGTACTACAAATTTTAGTGTACGAGATTTTTAAATTCGAAATTTTCCTAGTGATTTTTTGATTCTTTTTGTGATTGTTTATTTTGATTATGATTTTATTATTTCTTTTGTGAGTTTTTTGAGTTTTTTGAGATTTTTGTAATTTTTGGTGATTTTTTGATTTTTTTGGTGATTTTTGATTTTTGTTGTGATTTTTTTTTCAAAGTGTACAACATTTTTTGAGTACTTTTTAACCCACGATACAGCTGAACAACGTTTATGAACAATACAATTTAGGAATTTAATCAGTCTGTCTTAAAAACATTAAAAGTTCCCATAAACTAAAGAAGATCTTCCAATTCCGTTAAAAGACTTTTTAAACAACTTTTCAAACTCTTCAACATACCAAAAAATAATTCTTCACTACAGAATCGCTGTTGAGGCTACGTTGCGTAATTAATGCAATGGAACTTTTAATGTTCTTCCGGAAGAATTAAAAAAATTGTCGGAAGTTACCGGATACTTTATTTCCGGAAAATCGTGATATTGCCATAGGTGAAAAAAATACACCCTCAAAAAAGACACTGAAAAATTCTCTTGTTTTTTGCGGAACTTCTTTTTGCCGGTAAGAAAATTTTTGGGGAAAAACTTCCGGAAGAAATGGCGTTTCATCACCCGTAGATTTTGAAAAATCTTTCTGTGAGTGGAGGGGCGGGTATTTGTGGAGAAAATCTTATATTCATGAGAAGCTTTCATCCGATTGATAATAAAAATCAATAATCAAAGGTGAAAAAAATGCGCTAAGGCAGATATGCTGAAATAAATTTCTTCCTTCTTTTGGAATTAGTGGTAGTTTTAGAGACATCTAAAAGTCGTCTAGTCTGAAAATTTGAGCTGTTATCTTTGTTGTGCCGTTTCCTCTTTCATGTTTCATAACAAAATAGATAAGCAGAAATTAGACGTCTGCAAATTATTTTTGGAAATTTAATAAGTGCTTTTTTTTTGGTTTTAAGGTTTGTAAATACTTTACTCATACGATTTGAGATACTATTTTATGAGAAAGTGAACTTTGAACCAAAAAAATCGAAAGATCTTGTATTGCTAAATCCTATCCGCTAAAATACCTTTATACAAAAAGGTAGAATGTAGACTATTTCATAGTCCGTATAAGAATAAGCCTAAAGCGCGCAGGTGATATAACACTGTCGCACGGGAACAGGAATTCATCAGTTGAATCCCAATAAGTCGAACCCTCAATAACTTGAACTTTCCACAGCGTGAAATTCTAATTTCTCCATAAATGGAAGAAATTTGTCCATATACGGTAATATACGGGACCGTATTCGGACGTTTTTCACGCTGTGTTTGTTAACTCGAACTCAATTGATCGGTCCCTTGACGCAGTACCTCTTATTACAAGACCTTCGATAACTCAAACATTTACTAAGTCAAACAGTTTTCCTTGGTCCCTTGTAGGTTCGAGTTATCAGGAATGTACAGTACGTAAAAAGTTTTCATCCTTTCCGAGTGCAACTTCAGTTGCGCGTTATCTTTAACTTAGACTGTGGAATAGTCTAGGTAAATTTTTCATGCCATTGTATTACGGTGGAATCTCTATAAAGCGGACACTATCGATGCAAAAAAATGTGTCCGCTTTATAGAGACTTTTCTAAGAGAGTTTGACTGTAAATCATTCTGCTCCATTTCTTGACTTGGTGTCCGTCTTATAGAAATGTGCGCCCTATAAGATGTCCGCTTTATAGACATTCAACTGTAAAATTTAGCTAGGAAACCGAGCACCTTTGACTTGCAGCCTGATGAAGCATACGGCACGACCACGGTTCGGTTTTTGCCGAAAACCAGTTTAGCACGGCATTTATCTCCGCTGTTACTTTCCCTGTATTGCGCAACTGTCTCGTTAAGAAAAAAATTTAAGAGTTATATATATATATTAATAAACTAGTCTATAATTTCCGGAATGCGTCAGCAAATGTAACGTAATCGTATACGTATCACCGCCGCGTGTGCTTCGAAAACAGAGATGGTGATTGGACACTCAGCTTTATCTTTCTTTCCTTCGATTTTGTCTTGCTCTGTTTTCTTGTTTTTGGAAAATCACTCCCTCTCCATTTCTTACATATCCCTTCCATAGTTAATATTGTTCCCTGGAATGTGACTGTCAAATATGAATTATAAGTTGAATGCCTCAATATCTCATTAGGGAACAGGAAGTAAAAATCCGTACAAATTTCAAATGGGGAATTTTGTTTAATGATTTTTCTGTCATCATATCGATTCAACAAAGATTTAGAATATTCTTCTATCCTTTTGGTAACAAATTCAAGATAATTTTATCCATTGAAGACATGGTAAATTATAGCGTGCGTGTCTAACCGGCGATCTTACATGGGAATGTAAACATGCTTTCATGCAGGGGCGGATAAAGACTATGTGAAAGTTATGACTTCACACAGTTAAGTAGTCTAAAATTACCAAAATCGGGAAAATGTTATAGACATTTTGGGAAGAATAGGGGAAATTTAATCAGAAAATCGGAAAAGTTCGGGATTTCCACATGGTGGTTTGAAGAGTCTGTATCCCTGTTCATGGGCTGAAGTTTGGAAGACATCAATGAAATAAATTTGGCAAAAACTCTTTTGCGAGGTAAACGCTTTTAAGCTAAGAGAAATGAGAGGTTTTGGTGAATTGCCAGACTACCCGGTACGACCGCTCCGAACGTTTTTAGTGGTCGTACCGAGTAGACTACTGAATTGTAGAAGATGGTAAAAACAACAGGGATACAAATTGAAGATAGATCATAATATGAAGCATGTGGCGTCTTCTTTCGTTGCAAAACCTCCCAGCGGGCAAACACACTAAAAATGTCTGTGGAGGAGTGTCTTGGTCAAATTGCGTGTCAGTACAATAGAAATACTCCTCCGAGAAGTTTCGTCAAAATTTTGCCGTGGGCTAATGATAATCTGCTTGGTAATTGTTCAGCATCAATATATGTTTATACACGTCACACTTATTAAAAAAAACGTAAGGCTTTTAGTTTCTATCATTAATTATGAAAAGTTTCGCACTACAAACTTTCGGTCAAAAATTCCGAATTTGCCGAAATTTTGCTTTAGACCGAAAGTTTATCACGTCGAAACTTACCAGAAATTTGCTTATTCTTCTAATTTGCTGTATATACGTTAATTAGTATGATAAATCTCTGGTGGAAAGCTGAAAAAAAATTGATTCACTATAACACCGATTTATGACTTTTTTATATGACAAGTTCCTAAATCCTGGTTTTCATATTAACTCTTACAAAGCAAACATGCTGACCTGTGTTTCAAAAAATGGAATTTCCAAGGCTTTCTTAGCGAAGTTTTATTGTTTTTTCTTCCCCGGTACTGGTTTCGTAATTTAAGTTTACTCTATTCCGTTTTATTTCATCAAATTTCAGCAATGGGAATAAAATTTTTGTCATATTTGACCGAAATCTTGAAAATTTTGATCTAAATTCTGTTCGCCGAAACTTTTTCCGTCGAAATTTTTTGTCAGCGATGTATTCCATCGTTAAAGAGAACGCTCGGTGGGGATTTCGCACAGCAGCGAACGGGCCAGACCTATTTTCGCCTGCGTGCTAAGGGCTTTTTCTTAAACGGACTACGAAATAGCCTAGTTTCGATTAGCGATCAAATAAAAGCGTAGACTATAAAACTAACTAGCTATTTCTATTAAACGAAAAAACTTTGCGAGAAACAATTGCCACGCCTAAGAGAATAATTTCTTGGGGGACTTTGTCCCTTAGGAGTATGAGAAAGGTCCTATTTCGCATTATTCGAGTTTTCTATAGAAATATTTGTTATAAGTGTTTGGAAGAACGACAAATCGAGACAATATTTTGCTTGCTTAACCAAACACTTGTAACAAGCGTTTCTATAGAAAACTCGAATAATGCGAAATAGGATCTTTCTCTATGTGTTAGTCTAATAAAAACGCTACATCATGCATATATCGCATCATAAAACGTGCGGTATTATCGCTGATCACAATCGCTGTAAACAAAGGTTAATTTTTTCTATGATTTTGGAATTTTAATGGCATTACTTAATAATTCATTGAGTTATATTTGACGTATTTCAATAAATGACTGGTAATTTTGTAGCTATCTTTCATGTGGTAAATAACTATGAAAACATTTGGACTGTTTGTTCAACAATACGTCAAAACATCCAACGAGCCCAAAATACCAAAAATATCTTTTCTATTTTTCTAGGAAGGTCACTTTGTTAAAGGATCTAGCCAAAGCCGAATGGTCTAAGAACACCTCAAAAAATCTAGTAAACTAACATCATTTTCAAAAAAGTAAAAATGAAGGAGCTCAAAACTCAAAATATATGTTCTGTTTACCCAGGAACCCTAAAATAATCTAGCGGGCATCAAATCATATCAGAACAGGTCGTATTTTCCAGGAGATTAGAACTTTAGATCGAAACTCAAAATATATGTTCTATTTATCCTGGAAAGCCAAAAGAATCTAGCTGACATCAAATCGTCTCAGAACACATCCATATTTTCCAGGAAGCCGAAATTTTCAGCCGAACACATCAAATTTTTGAGCAAGGCAGATTTTATGTGCCGCACAAAAGCAATATACCTTTGAAATCCTTAGTCTGTGGGACTATTTTTGAAAAATATCTGAAATCAAAACTTCGTTATATTAGCTTAGCAGAACTTGGAAGGTAGAATGTTATATTCTTGTATGTGGCAAATACCCCCCCCCCCCCTCCCCTATCTAGGATTGAGTTAAAGAACTATCATTGATCGGGTCCAGGGGAGAATGGAGACTATGTGAAAGTTGTGATTTCACACAGTTAAGTAGTCTAAAATTACCAAAATCGGAAAAATGTTATAGAGATTTCGGGAAGAATCGGGAAAATTTAATCAGAAAATCGGAAAAGTTCAGGATTTTCACATGGTGGTTTGAAGAGTCTGTATCCGCCCCTGGGGTAGGAAACACTTGCTCTCGTGAGCGAGAGAAATAATCGATTTAATTAGATAAAATTGTAAGGAATTTATTGCATTAAATTCCGAAAGTGTTGACATATCAGCAGACTAAAGTCACTTTAATAGTCAGCTGGAAATGGTCAATTCTTAAATCATCTACCTTTTGGCTATCTTCAGAATAGACAGAAATTTACAAAATTTGGCTTTTTGTTCAAAATTTTATTTTCAAAGGGGCGTTATATGCTATCATATCTTTTATATCTTATAACTTATACCTGATTGTTCTAATAGAGATAAAGAGCTAGGAAGTATGGTAGTCAGGTAGTGCAAGATCCATTTTAAGAATTCAAGAAATAAGAGAGAGTCAGGGACAAACCAATACTAACCGTAAAACTAGAAAAACAAAAGGGTTTTACAACTTGTCTTCCCCAATAATAAGTCCATGCACGTCTTCGGTGTAAAGCATATTTTGAAGAACGAGACATAAAGACAAATCTTGTCTGGTAAATTATTGTAATCTACAAAAAATGAATTTCCCAAAGTCAAAAATAAGGCCATGCACAGCGAAATCCTTGTATTTTTAGCAAAGAAATTATGGAAAACGTACTCACGATTCGCAATTAATTGTGTCGCAAAATCATCATTTATTAGCCTACATTCCTTAGTTAACGTCAACGCAATTTTGCATATTCGCGATTGATTAATAATGTCTTTATAGGATGTATGCTCAATATTAGCTACTACTTAGGTTGCTGGCTTTAACTATTCCTTGCTTAGACATAACACAGTATTTAGAGTTTT
>JAUBWS010107543.1:0-10311 GCA_032270445.1 Darlingtonia californica
CGGATTTTGCAGGGGCCAAAAAGCCCGGGTCAAATAGTCATACTTCAATCAGAAGTTCTGTATTTCGCACCTGAGTGTTCACTAATGAGAAAGTCCCATTTAAGCGAAGTCTTCAGTTCACAAGACCAAGAAAAGTTCTGCAGTCCCACTAAGCGAAAATCTCACTTATCCGGGTCTAACTTAACTGAAAAGTTTTGCTGAAGCTAAGTTAGGAAACTAGTAGGGGGAGAGAATCTATCTCAGTTAGTGAAAGTCCCATTTACCTAGAGTATACTGTATAAGTAAAGCCTAAGCATAAGCAAGTAGGTTGGAGAACTGGTAAGGATAGGTACATATATACATCCATACCCAAACGGCCTGATAAGAATTTTGTAAGTCTACATTGTCAGATTATTATAGACAGGACATTTTGTTTAAACTGAAACATTTTTCTTTTTTTTGCAATCCTTTGTTTTATGTTCATTTGTCGGTTTTTCTGCTTGGAAAGCAGTGTCTCAAAGCGCGGACACTTAAATATTAAATATCAATAGTATTATAATGATTTGTATTTATACAGAACAGCCTCTTCAGTTTTTCATGAACTGGTTATGAATTGGGGTATCCAGGCGCGGATCTAGCAGTAATGCAAAATTATAGGGGGAGAACGAAAGGTAATTCAAAAGTCATTATCTATTACATGATGACAATAGATAATGACTTTTTAACGATCTTTTAAACTCCTCCTGTAATTTTACAGTACCTCTAGATCCGCGCCTGGTATCCTGTCGTCTTTGAAAAACATCGAAGGGAATCTGGGCAACACAAGGAGAATTAACAATATTTGATAAAGTTCACTACCGAAAGCCTCGCAAGGAAGTCGAACTTGGATTTCGGTTTATGCGTCCAGTGCCACTCGGCCATGACTTCAAAAAATTAAGAAGTAAAAAGATTGAGAAGTAAAAAAAAAGGTGAAGTGCAAAAAAATTGAGAAATAAAATTTATTTAAATTGTAAGTTAAAATTACATAAATTGAGAAGTAAAAAGTTTGGACCGGGAAGTAAAAAAATATGATTGGGAAGTGATCACCCCTAAGTGTCAACGTAAAGATGGCTTATTTGTTTAGAAAACTTCTGACAAACGTGATGCTTCACATTGTCAAAATGTTGATCTGTCGTAATTTACCTCGTCATGTTTTCTTTGAGGTCTATCTCATTAAAATTCCTGCGGATTCTTTGTCTCTGTTTTGAAGGTTTTCTCATAAAGACTTTTTGACAAAAATGATGTCACAAAGAGCTTTCTAAAAGAAAATACTGGACATCTTACATAGGGTCTATCAAAAACATTTTGATGATTTCTCAACTTTCAAATGCGCCTTGTTAGGTGTTTTTGTTCCTCAAAACATATGCCCACATTGTTTCACTTTCAGGCTTGATTTCTGATCTATAAAGTTTCTTTCAGCTTCTCTATTTGTAAGGAACATCCTATCTGAACCTCATTTCTGTACTTCCAAAAGCAGTTTTTTGCCACGGCAGGTTGCTTTGTTGTTTCACGTAGCGGGACATTTCTGCCAGGAATTGTTAATTTTATTATTTATTTATTCGTTTTCGATCACACATTTTTTTAAGAATCGCCACAAACCAGCTTTTACCAGAGTTTGTAGCGGGACGGAAAAAAATTGAAACTGGTACTCTTTCAGAAAGTCTGGTACGTCAGGCTACCGCAAACAATCGGTGGATGATATAGTCTGATCGCAGACCTCACCACACGCAAAGCTCCGCGCGCTCCGTTAAGGTCTGCGATCAAACTATGGATGTTTTTTCAGGACGTAAATTCCCCATGAAGGAAAAAAAGGTTCGCAATTCGCAAAACAGGACTTTAAACATTTATCAAGTTTCTTTGAGATTTTTTTCGACCCTATAAATTTTTTAGGAACTTTTTCTAAGTTGTCTTCTTTCTTTCATACCATCATATCATTATAAGTTGATGGTATGTTTCCGACGATTGCTCTAAAAAATGAGAAACCCAATCACATTTAGTAAGTTTTTGAAAAAATTTACATTTTGTTCTCATAGTAAAGCATACTGATTATATTTACTTAGCTCTATAATATTTATTCAAATATTTTTTTATATTTATTCAACAAGAAACACTAGTCTTGTTGAACTATGATTTGTTATTGCAAACTATTTTGGAAATTCAATTGTTGTTTAGAACTTAAAAAAAGGAGGCATTGAAAATGACTCGTTATCCAAGGCATGTATTGGGCAAAAAAAAAGGAAATTATTGAAGTTGAGCTAAAATGTTGTGGTTCTTACAGAAAAAATAGTATAATGGCATATTTTTTAGTAAGCACAATCAATTTGAAATTCCTTATAACGAAATAATCAAGGGAGTGACTAGCTTCTAGGCTATATTCTCAGCTTTCTTGGAACATTTGTAGACTTTTTGACCTATGATCCTAAGGTCTTAAGTCCAGCTTGAAACTCCGTCGTTGAATCTCCTTCTTAAAATACACAGTTAAACAAGATTATAGACCGCTTGTGGCTTCAAAATTTCAGAGAAGTTCCCTATAAGTCGAATATTTAGAAGTTGTAGGAGCTTTAAATTGCAAAATTTTCTTGCCTCTCAGGGCCAATCAATGGTGGCCGTTCGGGTGACTCTTTCTTCGATTGCCCCTCCTATTTTCTGGCTACGGGCGATCTAGCCAAAGCCAAATGGTTTCAGAACACCTCGTATTTTTCACTTAAAAAATATTTCCATATTTTCCAAGACTCTTAAATTTTCTGCCGAACACATCAGATTTTCCAGCAAGATAGTTTTGTAAATTTCTAGGGAAAACATGCCTTCCAAACAGATAACTGTAAAATAAAGTAACATTTAATGTTTCATTTGCCTTAGGTACATGCCTTTAACATATCCAACCTTTTTTAAAGCAAATAATATGATCAAGGAAAATTTCGATGTTTACAACCTTCAAACAATGGAAAAACATTCTAATTTTTCAAAATATCTAATTCAACAACAATAAAAAGATTTAATTTCATTGCAAAATCATTGCGTGCTGAAAAAAAACTATTGAAAATAAAATTATTATTGTATTTTAGCGACATAGCGAAGGTAAAGATTATAAAGTATCCAGAAAAAACTCAAAAATTGATAAGCAGGGTCCAAAATGTTTTGAAATAAAATAAGCGTTTCTTCAGGACATTAAAGTCAAATTTGGTGTTCATCATAGATATCAGAAGGTGTAGCTACAAATCAAAATCGCATACCCGGCAGCTGGGAAAGTTTCACCCAAAACTACATACCTGGCACTCTAAATCTAGTCACAAATTTTAAGTTCCTGAAACCTAGTCACAAATGTTAAGTTTATGAAACCTAGTCAAACCTTTTCGTTTCGAAAGTAAGCAATTACCAAAAATGACAAGAATGCAATTAGCGTAAGCATACAAATCCATAAATAGAATGCAATAGAAGGATTATGATATCGAAATGTTGGACTATTTACTAATAAAAATTATTGACACATTTTATTATACTAAAGACTGGGATGGTTTGACAATGTTAATGCCCTTTCTACACGACGGTTTTTCTCGACGGAAACTTATGACTCTAATAGTCTGGGAAAAAGCTTCTAAATCATATAAAGAGCACTTCTTGTAATTTGAGGCTTGAGGTTTTTTTTAATTGATGAATGATAATTGCCACATGATGGTTTGACAATGTTGATGCCCTTTCTACACGACGGTTTGTTCTCGACGGAAACTTATGATTCTAATAGTCTAGGAAAAAGCTTCTAAATCCATATAAAGACAGTTATTTTGCTAAAGCCACACACAACTCATGTAAATATCTTAACGCGTTACACCAATATTTGTAAAACAATTCAGGGCGGATTTCTTTGATAGTGTAAACATAACCTTGTCAATCAGAGTTTGTTTATTTAATTACGCACAGATGTGTGCTATTCATACTATTCATTGCGAGTTTTTAATACCATCTTAAAGAGAAAGTAAAACGTTAACAAAAATTGTGTTGAATATTTTATTTAGATTTCTAGCGGATAGTATCAAGTATCCGATCGCTCATCAGAGAGAGTACGATTCGTCCAGTTTTTGCTTTTACTCTCAAAGAGTCGACAACAAAATTTGGTACGCGAAAACGTTGGAAAAGTTAGGATTTTTGCATACAAAAAATCAAGGTAAAGTTTCGATGAGAGTCTCGTCTTTCACCTCATTTCTAAAGTGAGGAGAAAGACGAGTCCAGGCATGTAGTTGAGAATTTACGCAAACTCTGATTGGTTTAATGTCTGTAAAATAACAAAAAAATTGTATCACTGTTTTTTAATGAGTAGAAAGGGGTAGCAAACCAATTAAAACACAAAACATTTTAATTTTTTGCTTAATTGCCTGATCGCACAAATTAAGTAAAATCAATTTAAAATCCTTATAACTTCTGATATATTTAGAAATTTATTGCGATTTTAATATTTTTAGAAAACTCATTGTTTTATCTTTTACATGAGAGTAAAATTATTGAAAATAAATTATTATTTTCTGTACTGCATTTTTAATGACGCATTTTATTATGTATGCAATCATGGTGTCTGTTATAAACCGTCATTTTAAAATGGATTTGAAATCTTATGCCTCAACCATACTGATTTTTCTTCAGAGTGGCTAAAAAAGGAAGGAAAATTTGGATGGTATCCAGACTAGTTAAAGTTACAACATTTTTATATAAAATTGTACTAAATCAAAGACAAATTATAATTTCGAGTCTCGTAAATGTTTTTCCTAAGGATATCTGAATTTTAGCTGATGCAGGATATGTTTATTTTCCAGAAAAAATTGTTCATCCTATGTTGAGAATATGAACTTACTTGGAAAATATCATGACCCCCTGGATGTCCAAAAATAGTAACCCAACCCCATAGATTTGTCCTATTCTCGCATTGAGACCCCTGGACATCCACTCTTTTGTCAATTTTTTAGGTAAAACCCTCTGGCAATCCGCTTTTCAGCAAAGCATCGCTTCCTGATTTCACAATTTGTGACAGTGAGCACCCCCGTGGACGTCTAATGTCCTCAACATAGGGTATAATGTTTTTTTCTGGAAAAGTCCAAAATGTTCTCATAAGATATTCAAATAAATGGCCTTACGTTTTTGATAACATTAGAGTAAGGTTATTTTTAGATACACGTTTTATTGCATTAAATAACAAAATGAATAATAAAAAGAGACATATTTATACATTTTCTTAAGAATATTCGAGAACGTTGAAGGGCTCAGATTGCTCCAAAAACAAGAACAAGCTGAGGCTCAGTCCATAAGCTTACGAAGCAGGCCCCACCACCCCCCCCCCTTTTTTTTCGTCCAAAATTTCATTTTCGGGCAGATATTTTCTTTGTTTTCGGGCATAAAAACTAACATAACTGGGAGCTAATCAAAAACAAACAATACTGTCGTGAGAAGTTTTTCCACCCTTTTAATTTTTTTCTACAAATGTTTAATGCCAATCTTACCATCAAAAAATAATCTTCTAATCCAAAATTTGGTACCATTAAAATGAAAGATGTTTTTTCAACCCATATAAACCACGATACCAAGGGGACAGAGGCATGCAATGCTTTCCAAGTTAATAAATCTCTCTATTGCTCCCTCCCGAAATTTTTTTGTCGACACAAATTATTTTATCATTAAAAACAGTGCATTTCCCAGCAATGTAGGACCTTTAAAGCGTAAACATTTCTTGTCTCCCATTTCTTCGGAGACCCTAATCACCTATGCCATTTCGTTCAGATCAAATGTCTTGGCCTTCACAAATCTAACAGTTATTGTTAATTCGGCACGCATTTATCTTTTGATATTATTTTATCTTACTCTGTACTTAATTTATCAATGTCAAACAATAAAATATAAATTTAAAACCATGGTAGTCTCTCTTAGTTTTAAAGAAAACCAAGGAGTAAGCTATGGTCCATCTCGTCCCCAGGGCCTTCCCCTTGCTTTTTGATATACTGACGACGCCGCGGAAGGAAATCATTTTCCTTCAAGAGTAATCGATCAATTTTTTGAAAAGTTAACATTTTTGTCAATTTCTTAAATATTAACTGAAGAAAATGATGACGTCAGCAGATCTCAAGTGACGTCATCAAATTTCCCCATTACTTGTAAAGAAATTTCACAAAGGATCTTTATTCCATTTAATTATTCAACTTTATACTTATCTTTTAACTTAATGTTTTTATTTTCTCATAACAATTTTGATTGATACGCAGAGCAATCTTAGCTTAAATGTTTTATGAAGTTTGTTCTTATAAAGAAAAAAGAGTGTATACGTTCAGAATATCTTTAAGGTTAAAAAAAGTCTGTTTAAAGAAAATGACGTGTATAATTAGAATCAATGCTGTTAATACGCTGACTCTGCTGACTTAACATCGGTATTTAACAAAAGAATCTGTTTCAGTTTTCAAAAAAAAGTTGCTATTCCGGTTGCGATTAACCTTATTTGGAGATAACTCAGACAATACGAATTTTGTCAATAATTTAGAAAACAAAAGAAAAAATTAAGCGAACAATATTATTTAACAAGTCAGGCTGACGCAAGCATTCTTAAAAGCAATGAAACACATCTTATACCCGTATAATTCCTTTAAACTTTAGCAGATCTTCTGTATGGGTAAGCGCAGAGAGCATATAAAAGTGCAAACGAGCAAAACAAAATCTGTATGTAAGGTTCCAATTTACACAAGGATTCGGTCGAAGTAACATAAGCAACTCTTCTTGTAATGGGGACTAATGAATGTGCTTATGCAATTGCATTTTAATTATGTATAATTACATTCTAATTACATTTAAAATGACATGTCTACATTCTAATTTTCTAGGAATCGTAAGAGGAGTTTAATTCAAACAAGCTAAACGAACTTAAAGCTTTTTTTATTTGGTCTCTTGCTTTCGTAAGTTACATTTTGTTCATCTGTATTTTTCTATATTCTATATTCATGGAACCGAGATGTTGATTCATTATTCTATTTGTGTTATCATAAATGAAATTTTCTGGTGATAAATGTACTATAAATATCAAAGTTTATATTCTAAAGTCTATTTCGGTATAAAAGTAAGATTTTACCGTCGAATGCTTGTAACTTGCATCCATTTGACGTAATAATGTTTTTCTAATTATGGATTTTGTGATAACTTTTTTACAAGCTAATATTTTTGCCTTGAAGTAAATTTGATGAAAAATTGTTTATGAAATGTTTTGACAATATGGTGGCATAATCAAAAGATTGACAAGTGAATAATATTTCGGAAACACACTGTATTTTTGACTCGAAAGCTTTTGTTATTGGTGTAAAATTCATTAAATTGAAGTTTTAGTTGTCATGCTTTCTTTGAACGTTTTATTCTTTTGGCAATTACCGCCTGAAAATCTTAACTAATTTTTCTACAATTTGTCATAAAATTTCCTATCATGAAATTCAGAGTCGAGACTGCTAAATGTTTATTCAGGGTTTGACCATTTGCGGTCTAATTTAGAAAAATTAATGTAACACATGGAGAAGTTTTCGTCATTACGCAGATTTCTATAATAATCTGTTTTTATTGAACAGAGAAAAAAAATGAAACGGAAACAGAAAATGGAAAATTTCTGTTCAAAACGACGTGCTGTTGAAACCAATGCAACCACTGAAACAAGTGACATTGAATTGACCGCCCAGCCACCAACAGTCCTATCAGTGACCGCCGAACCACACGCAGCCCTACCAACGACTGTCCAACCACCAACAATCGCTTCAATGATCGCCCAACCATCCACAATCGTACCGATAACCACTCAACCACAAACAACCGTTTCAATGGCCACTCAACAATCCACAATCGTACCGATAACCACTCCACCACAAACAACCGTTTCAATGGCCACCCAACCATCCACAATCGTTCCAATAATCGCCCAACCACAAACAATCGCTTCAATGATTGCCCAAACACCCACATTCGTAGCGACAACCGCTAAACCACCAACAACCGTTTCAATGACTGCCCAAATACCAACAACCGTTTCAATGACTGCCCAAATACCAACAACCGTAACAATAACCGCCCAACTGCCAACAACCGTTTCAATGGCCACCCAACCATCCACAATCGTACCGATAACCACCCAACCACCAACAACCGTTTCAACGACTGCCAAAATACCAACAACCGTACCAATAACCGCCCAACTGCCAACAACCGTTTCAATGGCCACCCAACCATCCACAATCGTACCGATAACCGCCCAACCACCAACAATCGCTTCAATGACCCAAACACCCACAACCGTACCGATAACCGCCCAACTGCAAACAACCGTTTTAATGGCCACCCAACCATCCACAATTGCATCGATAACCGCCCAACCACCAACAACCGTTTCAATGACTGCCCAAACACCCACAACCGTACCAATAATCGCCCAACTGCCAACAACCGTTTCAATGGCCAACCAACCATCCACAATCGTACCGATAACCATCCAACCACAAACAATCGCTCCAATAACCGCCCAAACACCAATAACCGTTTCAATGACTGCCCAAATACCAACAACCGTACCAATAACCGACCAACCATCAACAACCGTTTCAATGATTGCCCAAACACCCACAACCGTATCAATAACCGCTCAACTGCTAACAACCGTTTCAATGGCCACCCAAACACCCACAATCGTACCGATAACCTCCCAAACACCAACAACCGTTTCAATGACTGCCCAAATACCAACAACCGTACCAATAACCACCCAACTGCCAACAACCATTTCAATGGCCACCCAACCATCCACAATCGTACCGATAACCATCCAACCAACAACAATCGCTTCAATGATTGCCCAAACACCCACAACCGTACCGATAACCGCCCAAACACCAACAACCGTTTCAATGACTGCCCAAATACCAACAACCGCACCAATAACCGCCCAACTGCCAACAACCGTTTCAATGGCCACCCAACCATCCACAATTGTATCGATAACCACCCAACCTCCAACAACCGTTTCAATGACTGCCAGAAAACCTACAACCGTACCGATAACTGCCCAACCACTAACAACAGTTTCAATGACCACCCAACTACCATCCACAATTGTACCAATAACCACCCAACTACCAACAACCGTTTCAATACTCGTCCAACCACCCACGACCGTATCAATTACCTCCCAAGTAACCGCCACTGGTGTTGTTACGTCATCTTCCAGTGCAGCTCCTGGAACGTCCAGTAAGTGATATATATTTTACAAATTCGTTAACATTAATTCTCTTATGGAACTTATTTTTGCGGATACTAAATTTCTTGGAACCCTAAATTTTTATCAATCTGAGATTGAAAAGGTTCTGAAAGAACTGAATATACCAAATGAAAGAGCTTTGCCTTAGAAACAATTTAAGTCTATAATCATAGGGGGTGTCAGTGTATATCTAGAAATAATTGAGTTTCAACATAAGCATAATTGAGGCTGAGCTCGAAATTCCATATGCTTATATAAAGAAACACCGTGTACTTGTATTTTGTGCAAGTTACATTTCACGATTGTCTTGAATTTTAAGATTCTTTGCGATATTGGTCTATAAAAGCTAACATTTACTGTAAACGCTCTAATATACGCCAACTCGTTTGTTAACACCCCTGCCTAACAAAAGCTACCTCTACTAGCTGCTCATAAATGGCGTACTTGATTCTGTGTATGTGGTGTTGTAAAAAATTATTTATTTACCTCGCTTATTTTGAAATTAGAATAAACAAAAATGAAATAACTTAATGTTTGGCTGACAAAGATGAGATTCACTTTATTCGCAAATGTTGATTAAAAACTGATTGTAAGTTGTGTTAAGGTAGTCATACGCTTATTGTTAAGCCTAATTGGTCAGTGTATTTGAAAAGTTATATACTCAATAAACGAAGCTTCAAATAGTTATAACTTTTTAATGTTTGTTGTGAAAAGTTGTATTTCATATTTATCATTTGGAAAGAAAATTTCATAAGCTTTTTCAAAATATAAAACGCGCATTTTATAAATAACTATGATCAAGTTTTTAAGGACCAATCAAATCATCAAAGTCATTCTATTACCAAAGGCATCTTATACGTCATCAGTGTTATTAAAGAGAGATAGAGGCACTGGGGACGACAAGATTGATCTACAGTGTGTTTCAAAAAAATGGAACCAAGAATTGTAACCGCGTTTATTTCGATGAATTTTTGTCGACTGACAATAGTTTTTATACCAATAGAAAGCCTAGGATTTCAGCCTTCTGATGATGTAATTTT
>JAUBWS010107554.1:0-10311 GCA_032270445.1 Darlingtonia californica
CCTCAACTCAACTATTTATTTATTTTTTTACAGGACCTTAACATATACATTAATATATACTTTCTTGTAAGAAGAACTAATTATTGGAGACAAGAAATATTGATTAATAATAGTAATAATAATAATAAAGGAAACCATAGAAGACCCCGAGGAATATAATAAGGGTAGTGTAATCAAGCAACTTTTGTTCTTTTCCAAAGATACCTACTATGTAAATTTAATTTACAAAATTCGTAAAATTTTGGCAAGAAATTTAAGAAGACAGCCTTATTACTATATAAAATTTGCAACTACTATGTAAAAAATGTACACTTTTCAACATAAAATATGGACTAAATATTGATAAAATTACAACCATGAAAAATATTTATTATCATTTTTTAGTTTCAGTTTTGCAAAATTAACAAATAATATGAAAATTAGAGACAAATAGACGAAGACTTAGAAGAACGGTGCATTTTTTGAATACCATATAAAATTTGAAAATTTGTGATTAGGTTACATGTGACTGAATTTAGGACAAATTTAAAATGACTTCAATTAAAATATAGTTCCACGTAATTATAAAAATGTGTAATTTTTTGTCATTGATAAATATGAACGAGTACATCTGAGATACACGTTTGATATTAAGAAAACCTATCTGTTGCCTTAGCAACAAATTTATGAGAGTTTGAGCTTTTCTTAATATTGTTTTGCTTTTTTATCTCAAAGTCAGTAAGGGTGTTCCAGGCAGAAGCTTAAACCTTCCAAAGTCAATCGCCTCTACTTTGAAATATTTTTTGATCTTACGTTTTTGGCTCACTTATTTCAGAAAAGAAGCATATAAATTTACATTTATATCTTTTCAATAGCTAAAGCTAAACAAGGAAAAGGCCCCCTTTGCAATTTAACATCAAATGACTTCAAAAACATTGGTTACTAAACATGATTTGATTATAGCATTTGGTAGTAAATCGATTAAAGTTTTGAGGAGTTGTTTTCAGATTGGTTAGTGCTTGAAAATGAGATTGGAGTTTGTTTGTTCCACACAGTAAGGCAGAAACACGAGTGAGGGATAAGAAGCCGTAAGTTTTAGAGTACACTGAAGGTTCCACTAGAAGTCCCTAAGGGTTGCATCTGGTTCCGTGGGAGAGAGAGAGATTTTTGAACGCTAAAGTGTGTTCAAGTTGTCAGAGAACAAATTGCCATTCAAAGTTACGAACAAAGGGAATACTGAGGCCTTCAACAAGATTTCAAAGTTCTAAGATCTGCAGAAATTGTAGGGGAGAAAAAAAGATGGTGGATTATAAGTGATCAGCCTAAGGGCTGCTTTTTGAAAAGTTAGGGTTTGATGGGTGTTGTGTTATCACAAAGACCTCAAAATTGACCATATACATATCACGGTAAACGTGTTTGAGAGGGACAAATAGACAGACAGGAATTAGAAAAATTAAGGAGATGAGTGTCATTTGAAAAGTGGTAAGTTCCAGATGACTTTTGATAGTTTTGCAGATCATTTATGTGCAGGAAGAATAACAATGGTACACGGACAGATTCTCATGGAACACCATATTTAATAAGTTTCAATATAGAGATAGAGTTACCAACTTGCACAAACTGAGTCCGACCAGTCAAGTACAATCTGTACGATTGATTAACATTGCCACGAATACCATATTATTGGTTTCATTTTGAGATTAGAATTTAGTGGTCAACAGTATCCAAGGCTTTGTGTAAGTCAATAACTACCCTACAAGGAAGTTCACCACGAACAAAACATTGACAAATTCGCTCATCAATGTTGAGAACTATGTGGGTGGTGAATTAGTGTTTTCTAAAGCCAAATTGCTTAGCGAATAGAAATCTATGAGTCTATTGCACATAACTGTTTCGTAGATTACCTCAATGTTTAATTACAGCGATATTCGACGGTAGTTCGAAACTTCCAGAGGAGAACCTTTCTTAAAAACTGTAACTACTTTGTCCCCTGAGTTTTAAATCTCAGCACCTTCATCAATAGATGTCAAGTCTATCTAGTTCTTGTGCAAAGCAGAAACTTGAAGTGTGTTATGCAAACTGTAGTTTTAAAATAAACAATGAACCAGGTTTTTGTCAATGACTCAAGACGCAATTCTTAAACTTGTGTTCAGCAATTTTCAATATCTGCAAGTATACGAGACAAATGTGAAGTTTGTTCTATGAGAGATTTTGATGGAAAAACATTATGGTAAATTTTGCACAATTTTGCACAGTCCGCAACACGCAACACGCCTGAGAAAATTTAAAAAGTCAGATTTTTCCCTAATAAGATAAGGTCGTGAAGTCCTGCTATGGTATATATTAGATTGCCTGCAGTAGGCTTTTGAGGTGTGACTGACTGATTGGCCAGCAAATGCTACTGGTAATTGACTGATCTTTTGATCTTTTCTTTCCATCAGTGTGTTGGTGTATTTACCCTCAAAGGCATCCGATGCAGTTGTTCCTCTAAAATCATGTATTCGTCTCTTGTTCATGTTTTTTGTCGGTCAAGTGATAGTACACATGGTCTGTAATAGTCAGCGGAGGCAGAGCAGGTCCTTTATCTGATCTTGGTGGAGGTAACGAGTAGGGTGGAGGGCGAGGGACGATGATGCGTTCATCTGAAAAATAATATCAAAAAAAATTATAACAAAAACAAAATCAACATGTTACTTAGTATAAGTATTCGCCATGAAATTGGTTAAAAACAATTCAATATAAAAAGTTTAAAAACAAGAAAAAGGTCTTCAGTATGACAACCGTCATCAATGATGTGTTTGAAATGACAGTATTCCTTGATTCTTCTTGGTCCAGCTTTACCTAGATAGTTCACTAGTATTTTTTTTTTTTCTACCGGGCTTTTTTTTTGCAAACGAAAGAGTTGCGCAGCAGAAGAAAAGTAACAGCGAAAAACTAAATTTTACCTAAAAATTTTTAAAACAGTCTAAAGCATCAAATAAAACTCATTTATAGCTAAAAAATTTGCATTTTGTTAGTGATTATGGATCAGCCCGGGCCGATTCAAAAATATTCACCTTTTTCGAGAACATTTTGCCGACCACGTCATTTCATAGATTTCAATATCTTTAATAATTCAATATTGCAAGACACAATACACTTAAAACTATACACCAAGGTGTATAATATAATTCCACCAAATTAAAATAGGCCGAAAAATAATTGTCCGAGTGGCCATTTTTAAAGGTGAATTTTAGACCAAGGATTAATCTCAAAAAAAACTTTAAAATTTCTCAACCACTCGAAAATATTGATTATAAGCAAAAAAAAAGTTTCTTCCGTAAAAATTCAACGCTGCAACGATGTAATGCGACAATGAGTCCTACCAAACGTTAGTATCTTAGTTTAACAAACAAAAACACGACTTAACACAGAAGGTGGTATTTCTTACCTACAAAATTAACAGGATTTACATTCGCCGTCGTCGTCGCCGTCGACGTTGTCGAAGATTCTTGTTTCCTGCAAAAATAGATCATTTGAAATTTTATATAGCAAAGACGCATTTTTTGCATACGTGTAGACACACTAGGTGGAGGTAAGGCAAAATTACAGGAGGAGAGCTAAAAGTAATTTAACTCGAAAGCAGCCAACGAGGCAATTTTGCAAAATGTCTATTCGGAAGGCATGTTTTTTCTAGAAATTTCCATGTGTTCAGAGAATATTTCGGAATCTACCTTGCTTGGAAATTTGATGTGTTCGGCCGAAAATTTTGGCTTCCTGGAAATAATCGATGTGTTCTGAGACAATTTGATCCCTGCTAGATGTTTTTGACTTTTCTGGATTAAAAGTACAGATTTTTTGTGTTTTGAGCTTCTACATTTTTATGTATTTGATCTAAAATTCTAGTCTCCTGGAAAATACGATCTGTTCTGAGGCCATTTGACGTCTGCTAGATCTTTTTTGAATCTCCTGGATAAAAAGAACAGATATTCTGTTTTTTAAGCTCCTTTATTTTTTATTTTTTTGGAGAAAATGTTAGTTTCCTAGATTTTTAGAGGTGTTCTGAGACCATTTGGCTTTGGCTAAATTCCTTGTTGAAGTGACCCTCTTGAGAAAAAAGAACAAATATTTGGAATTTTGAGCTTGTTGGATGCTTCTGTTAACTGTCATTATCTATTCCTCCTGTAATTTTGACGTACCTCATACCTTACGTTGGTAAAATTTCACGTGCATTTATATTATCTTGGTTTCATGTGCATTATTTATTTTCTTCATTTCCCTAGGGATTATAAAACTATGAAAAATGTATGCAACTAAATAACGAAATTTACTCAACGCATTCATTAAAAAGTTTTTCCTTTGGGAATCAACTGCATACACGAAATTTCAAAAGAATTTATCGCGAGTGTGACAGTTTAAAAATAAATAAGTTAAAGTTAAAATAAGTCTGAATAAATGGGAATCAACTGCATACAAGAAAAGATTTCAAAATAATTTATCGAGCGTGACAGTTCAAACAAAAGCTTCCTAACCATTGATATTTAATAACTCTGAGACTATCAAACGAGCATGTTGACGGTATCAAAGTGGGAGCAGTGACAATTCATGATATCCATCGGGAGTTCAACACGCTAGGTATGGTAATATAGGAATAAGCTAATGATTTTAATTATGTAAAGTTGCTTGATAAGTTTTATGATCATCACCGACTCTTTTATTTGCAAATCCTTAGTTTATTCCCGTATTCCATACGTAGTGGAAAAAGATGAATAAAAGAACGTTTCTCAAACATCTTGTGTAAGAAGCACCTCACCTGTGACGGAGAAACATGATAAGCTTAGCAATAGGAAGAAGGATCAATAATGATAAAAACCACCAGTTTGAAACTAAAATTTCGAAAGAAGATAATGAAATATTGTTTAATAATCTCATGTTAACAAAATTTTTTGCCCTACTTTCTCGGCTAACGTTTAAAATCGAGTTAGGAGTTAGGAGTCTGGAAACTATGAACATTAAACTTCGATTGTTAAAAATAGATACGCTGATTGGTTAATAGTGCGCATAAAAAAGCGACGTGATAGGCTCTTCTTCCATGTTGTTTTGGTTATGCTATTGTTATGGTAGAAATAGCTACTGCGCAAGCTCAGCATTTTACGATTTTAACTTACTGGGTTTTGGACGTTAGCCTATAGACCAGGAGTAGGGCAAAATGCCCGGAGCGGTATATTTGATAGACTAGTACTAGCGATGCTAACGCGTGTTTCACCCGAGTCTCGAAAACCATACCTTTTGATTGACTATATTTTACACTCTTCCAGGGCTACAGAGCTTGGAGAATTGACACATTTTAACGCTTATAATTTCGTTACCTTTAACGGTTTTCTGATTTCCACCAGAACTAGGTTTCACGTTTGGTTTTACGCTATTTGCGTCACTACCAACTCCGTCGCTACCTCTACACGGATTACATCCAATAGGCCGGTTAGTACAAGCTTCCCATAGACAAATATTCAAGTAGAAAAGCATGTCAGGACAGCCTCCAAAGACCGTATTTCCATTGATGGTAGTTTTGTATTGTGAAGTATTCAGGGGAAGTATTTTCCTGGTATCGTTCCCTACAGTCAGTTTGTAGTGCGTGTATGGTACCGTTAAAACTTCAATTGAATTGCTATCATTGACTGCTGCCTGAAATCATGAATATATGACCTTTTAACTGTCAAATAAGTCACTATTGGCAGAATAAATATGTAACTATCCATGGGAAAAGGGGGGCACATAAAGCTATCCATAATTCACTTGTTTGCCTCTCAAAATCATGAAAAAAGTCTGTGGAGGAGTGCATTTCTATCTAAGCGTCACGAAACGCAAATTGCGTGTCGCCCAATAGATAGAAATGCACCCCTCCACAGACGTTTTTCATGATTTTACAAGCGGGTGGAGTATGATCGCGGTAAAAAGACCATGCCCCCTTTTCCCATGGGTCCTCACATATACTTATAATCAATCCGTTCTATGAAGCATGCTCAACGCTTTTAAAAAATATTGACATTCCAAGTATAACAAGAATCCTTACGGAAACTGCTTTTGAATATGGAATGGTGAATAAGCCACTTCCGACACTTACTCACCATTATGTTAAGATTAAAATAAATGTCTATGAAAAAAGCAAAAGGAGTCAAAAACTTAAAATGCGGGGAACCACAAGTATTTGGTTAGCTTCAGTGCTGAAAGATCTGCTGCCATGTGTTTCATTCTCCTCTGCAGATGGGAGGCTCATCGCACTGCTTCTATCTTTCTCAGTTCCCTTGTGGCATCCAGACTATCTTCTCTGTAGCAATGCATAGTATGAGAAAATTCTATACTCAGCTGAAGCCTAATAATGCCGAAGCGCGTCTTGAATTTAGTGGAAACCTTTTGAATAGTGTAATCAAGAAATATTACTATACCGTACTATAACAAATATGATTACCTGCCATTGTAGGATTGCTTCACTTCCGTTCATAAAGCAGCGTGGTTTTGGTAACAACTCTGATACTATAACACAAATGATTTTGTGAAATATACAAATTTCCAGTCCGAATGAGGCATGTTGTTTTTATTTATAGAAAGAAGCTTGCCAGGTTAGCAACAACAAAAAATCCCAAGACATTGAAAAAGTTATTAGGTTGCCACAGCTAGGAAATCGAGTTAAATTCCCAATGATTGGATAAACGGCTGAATGAGATTTCAATAGCTGGAAGACTACGCTGCCTGTTGAAAGAGGTGTTTGATTGACGAATAGAAGAATTAAAAGACCCGAATGACTATTTCACCCACTGATCGTTTAGCCGAGGCATCCTCTCTTTTTCTCAGGTGACGTACATTTTCCTTGTAATGCATTAGAAGATGGTTAAGAGAAAACCTTGATAGCATAAGACGTCGTTTTGACGCCAAAATAACGGTTTTGTGCTGGATGGGAAAGACGTGCAAAAACAGGATGGTATTCAAACTATTCTTTTCTCTGAAATAATATTGATTCATCAATTTCTAATCGTTTTGAGATTCATATGCCTTATCGTGCGTAAGTGAAATGCCTTAACTTTCGGTCACGAATTTTACAGGCTAAGATTATTCTTCCATTCACCCCCTGGTGCTGATGACAAGATTTGCTGTTAAAACTCATCCTAATTGAAAGGTTTACAACCTTGCTATTAACCGACGAATCTTTTCCGATGATGTATATTTCAAGCTTATGAAATTTTCTTTCAAACAATATAAAAGACAACTTTTCACGACAAATATGTTAAATGAGGAGTTATTGATTATTGCAATACAAAGCTCACTTTCCCGGGCAAACCCTGTGCCGCATAAGTACACCGCGCATATTGTAGCATAGTGTAAATACATATGAAATAAAAACAGAAGAGAGAAAATAAGGCATTTAGTCTGTTCGTGAAATTATCCTTGGTCTAATTTACAATTTTCATATTTGTAATGGGCTTTTCCAGAAAAAAAAAATGTATACCCTATGTTGAGAAATCGGACGTCCAGGGGGTCTCACTGTCACAAATTGATGACGTCCAAGGGCTGATGCTTTGCTGAAAAGCGGATTTCGAGGGGTCTCACCTGTAAAAATTGACAAAAAGTGGATGTCCAAGGGGTGTCAATGCGAAAATAGGACAAACCCTGGGGCTTGAAGTACTATTTTTGGACAATCAAGGGGTCTTAATATTTTTCGTGTAAGTCCATATGCTCAACATAGGGTGAACAGATTTTTTTCTAGAAAAGCCAAATGAAATTAACACTTACGATCAGTTAAGGTTGCATTATTTGAAAAATACTTGTCTTTTACATTAATGGAATAAAACATTTTATACTTTTGTTGAAAAGGTTTGCGGTGAAACGTTACTATTTTGTGACATCGAGACCAATACTGAAAAGAGAAATTTATATAAACAATAATTGAGAACAACTATTGCATTTCTGCACCAGTTATGCTCTTAACAATTTGAGACAAATTTATGATGGAATAAAATAAACTATGCGATTATATATTTCCCCGTTATTATCCTCAAAAGCTTCACATTTCAACATGATGCAAATAGTCACAAAAACTCCATCGTCCACATTCAGAAATGAATTCAACACACGGGTATGTGATTATATATTTCCCCGCTATTATCCTCGAAAGCTTCACATTTCAACATAATACAAATAGTCACAATAACTCCATCGTCCACATTCAGAAATGGATACTACACACGGGTACCAGGGGAGGATACAGACTCTTCAAACCACCATGTGAAAATCCCGAACTTTTCCGATTTTCTAATCAAATTTCCCCGATTCTTGCCGAAATGTCTATAAAATTTTCCCGATTTCGGTAATTTTAGACTACTTAACAGTGCAAAATCACAACTTTCACAAAGTTTCTATCTGCCCCGGGGTACGAAATTTTTAACAGCTAATAGAATATTACCGTCATCAAAGGCAACGATTTGAAGTGGCATGATTGATATCAAACCGGCCTATTACGAAAAGATAGTGGTCCACAACCTATAACCAAAGTTGGTAACGCAACTAAACCCCATCGCCGAAGAATTTTTGCAGAAAGGGTTTCGGATGTCGCCTGGTACGTTTTCTTTTAGTGTTGACATAAGACTAACCAAATCGCTTTATCTCTTAGCTTTTTCTTGACCATGACGTTGAAACACAGAGTTAATGACCACTTGCTTAGCAAATCTTTTATTGCAATCGATAAGAAATATCCTTTGTATGTTTTTTACGATGTATTAACAAAAATGTGCTGATAGGGACTTAGCAAGCAAGCTACAGTGTGAACCCTCCCAATGTACAGTGTGTCTAGAAAAAAAGAGGCCCCGAATTTCTAACGTGTATAATTTTCAATATATACACAATGTTCATATAATTTTGATATGACTTGAAAGAGCTTCAAATTTTCACATAAGATGGTTTTTAATTGAGTTAATTGCCGTTTATTATATTAAGTCTGAGTTTACAATGTGGTTTTTTAGTCTTTAAGGTAATTTTCACGGAAAATTGGAAACAAAATCCCATGTTTTGATTTTTGGTACCGCCGTCATTTTTTTCAAAACGTCTCAATTACTTGGGATTTTTACTGAATCAATGACAATAGATCTTAACAACAAAAACGACTACAATTTAATCTAAAAAAATTACATATTTGTAATCAGACAGAATTGAGGTTTTTATCCTGTCAAATATCAAGTGCATAGCGCTCTTAGAAAAGAAGCTAATTTTTAATCTTTTGTTTTGCTTCTTTAAATTCAAAGAAATTGGTTCATTTTTAACACAATGATGATCCACCGAAAATAATCTGTCCAACGAGGGGCTATTTAGTCACATCTGTTGGGTAGATCGGTAGAAATCAGTCAAAATGTACAAAGTCTACATCGTTTTGAATAAAATATGTTGGGAATTTTTTGTTGAATTCTAAACGGTATATTGCTTTGATTGTTTATAAACACCATGGTCTCACGAAAAAAACACCATGTAAATGCAAACAACTTTAGTAAATTAAAAATTTATTTCGGCGAGTGTCACCCAAAATTGATATCAGAAGTTGTTGTCAGAAGAAGAAGGAGAAAACACCTTTCGATTATATATTTCTCATAGACTATTCTATAGTCTAAGTTAACACTCTAATGCAAAAATGAACTCGTAAGGGGAGTTGCGCCTGAAAAGGAGGAAAACTTCCGCGCGACAATCATATTTCGCCCGCGCGCTTACGGGTTTTTTCTGAAACGAACTATAAAATAGTCTATATGTCTCACGTCGTGGAAAGTTATATAAAAACAAATTTCGAAAAAAAAACATACATCTTGAAGGTAATGAAAATTTCACACGATTAGACTTTGGTTTGTCGGGAAGTATTTTTCTTGGAAATAAATGGCAAACGGTGGCAATTTTCCGTGCTAGAACAATCACCGGTTAAAAAAATTTATCTACGAAGTTTTAAATAAATAAAAACCAATTCATTTCTAGTCAGGATGCCCGGCTATTTTTTCGACCACCGACCGCATATCCGCATTCAGTTTGTTATTATTCCGCTTTCACTTGCAATACGGAAAATCTGTTATGGCTTGAAAAAGATGGCCAGGTCACCAGTACCCTGAGTCAATATTGTTTTCCGCAGCAATTAGTATGCGAAAAAATAATTATTTCGTCATCGAATAATTTTCTTTGAACACACTTAGTCACACACGTTAGTAAATTATGATTCTTATAATCATGTTGTACTTGTAAATATGAACTGTACAGGGTGTCCTGAAAAAAACGGAACCCAAGTTTCAGAAGAGTATAACTTTTTGAATTTTCATTTGTTTTGTGCGG
>JAUBWS010107565.1:0-10311 GCA_032270445.1 Darlingtonia californica
AACTAAAAGAAACGTCGCAATTTTTTTGATTTTTTTGTTTTTCAGACTCTTATTTATTTGTCAGAAACTAGAAGAGTTAGTAATTTATTGTTCCGATGTCAAAAATGAGGAATAACGTCAACACAATTTAAGATATACTAAATTCACGGTAATTTACGGACCTTCACCTTAATGCCGTCGAGAAAACTTTCATCGACATGTCTATACTTTTACCACTACCGAGAAGCAAGAACTTTATGATACTGAAGAGAATAAAAGCCAATTTATGATATTGCTTGTACTCAACTAAAAAGTTCATTTTCAGGGTACTTGTGACAATAGTTGCTATTGCATTTTATTGTCGAAATCAAAAAATATCTGAATTTTGATTGGCTAAGGAGACGCGCATATACTGCAAATTTTACTATGTTAGCTTCTTTTTGGAAGATTTTGTATGTGACGTGATTCACTTGCCTGAAGGCTCGAAAAATATTACAGAAGAATTTCGGAACTCGAAAAATACATCTCATATTGTACTCTCTGTCGCACGATAGCTAATACTTATTGTCGACGTCAAAAATATCTGCATTTTGATTCGTTTAGAAGAAGAGCATATAATTTTTTTGCCCGCGGCCGTAATGTTTTTTAATAACTCAAAAAATACTAATGCTATGCCTTTGAAATTTTGCAACAATTAACAAAAACTTATTAAGCACATTTTCTAAAAATTTTAAGTAATCTCACTTACATCATTAATTATGGGCAATTATGTAACACAAGGTGTCAATTTACAACCTTTTCCAATACAAAATGGTCAGAAACTCAACTACTAATAACTTTTGATAGGATAATGATATTAAATTGAAACTTTATCAGGTTGTTAAATTCAATAAAAGAATCATGCTGAATATAAAACAAATTATGTCCTCATTTTTTAAAATGGCGGCGGGGCCAATTTGTGGTGGTTTTGGCGCCCCATAGTGCCTCAGAACTTAATTTTCAGAAAATTTGATGAAGTATTTACAAGAGGTCTTTCTTTTGACTTTCAGAAAATCAAAATAAAATTGAAAAATGTCAAATCTTTCGGGAGATATAGCTATGTAAAGAAAGCTACTTATTTTCAAAAAATTGACATTTGTGATGACGTTTCAGGTAACCATAGCAACCATTGTTTATTCAGCATGATTTTTTCTAGTTTTCTTATTGAGGGCTACCTCCATACCAAGTTTCAAGTTTCTAGCATAAGCCAATCTGGAGTTTTGGCCGGGCAAAAAATTAATTCCAGGAAAACGTTTTCTCTTACGGTAATCTAGTAATGAACACCTGTATGATTGTCCACCGTGAAGATGAAACGAAATTTGTAGATGGTAGTCACATATTGTCGGTGGAAATTAACACGAATTTTTACTCCCAGTACATCTGGCAGACTTGTCATTTCCCCAGTAGGTTCGGAGATCTCACAGGTGTAATTAAGACATGGTTGCGTTTAATTGAAATGTCTTTAACTATTTCATACAGTATTATGAATTTTATCTTTGCTATAAAAAAAAATCAAATTTTAGAAATACGGAATACAGTTTTTGTGAAGAAAGTTTCGTATTATGAATTAACTTTCTTTTTACAGCATATTATGATGGAACCTGACGCATCGCAATATTCTTTGGAAGTATTTAATGTTTGCCACATGTGGTATCTGATGTCACTGCTGACTTCTTTTGAACGCGTAAACAATTCAAGAATCTTGCCGCGATCTGTTGGATGCAGAACCAAGACGTATTTCGTATTTTCATGTGTCCAACCTTGATCTAAGGCATTTACATCTTTGTCTCCTTTGGAACTTGAAGTTTCGTTATTATTTCTGGAGTAAAAACGAACGTTTTGGTCATAATTAGTTTTAGCAAATATATGGTTTTCATACAATAAATGTAATTTATTTGTTATCGTTTGACTGATGTCACTATACCAGTCTGCGTAAGATTGGTAAATATCAGTATGTGTATGTTTTATCTCCAGAAAGCTTTCAAAGCCTTCAACCAAACGTGTTTCTCTGGGGATGAACAAAGTCTTCACATAATCACGCAGAAGTGTTGGTTCCAAATATCTCTGTAATTTCCCATTTTTCAATTGTTCAACTTGTAGTTTCAGTTCTTTGATTTCTAAATCCTTCGTTTGAAGATCTTCAATTGATTGTTTTTCCGGCAAAGAGTCACCCATCTTCTTTCCTAGTTCAACCAAAAAATGTAATCAATACGTCTCTTTCTCTCATCAAAATAACACAACAACACACAAAACTAGATGAAGGAGAAAATTGATACTGCGACTTTTAGAAAATGTAATCCATGTAAAATGATGCATATTTATTTAACTTAGTTGATTGAAAGTTTCTTTTTCGTATTGTCTTTTTGTTGACAAAACTCGAGAATGTCATTAATGTCTGAAAAGACATTTATGATATTGATACAGAAGGAGTTGTGGCATTCCGATAGATAGATAGACAGATATTCTTTACTTTAAGTTGTAAAAAAAAGGTAACGAATAGTTCCAGTAAAATCACTAATTATCAACTATTAAAATCCAACTGAAATTTTAAACTTATTCACAAAATAATCAATCATATATTTAATTTCTAACATACAGTACAAATTTTACACGTGCACGTTCTTGGATTCCACTGTTTACTTTTTGTGTTAAAACTTTGTATGGTGTTAGAATCTTAAATTAAGTTTGGGAATTCCAAAGTACCGCACCTTAAACCCATATGTTATAGTTAACATTTTTGCGCCTGAATAGATTATTTGCTATCTTAGAACATAACTTGTTTATAATACGAAAAATTAATAACATGAAGGATTGCAAGTTGTAGCAGTGAATTGTTTCCCCATTGTTAATTAGAAGTAATTCTGATAATTCATCAGATGGTCGATCACAGACACCTGAGAGTTCGCTTATGGATATTATTACGGGAGAGCGAAGCTCTAACGTATTAATATTGACATGAACTCCTCCTAAATTCGGCAATTTTTACACCCCTGTGGGCGTAAGAAGGTTTTACGCCCAGACAGTTCGTGTAATTTTTACATCAAATCAGAAGCTAGCGTGCGGGGCTTGCGGATATATGATTAGTTTGAGAAAACACAGTTACAGAGTTATATATCTTATCATATCTTTGAATATCTCAGTAATCTCAGGCTTTACAATTGGCTTATTCCTTTTAAAAATGAGGAAAAAAAGACAGAGTAAAACAGGGTACAAAAAGACTGAAGAGAAAGTTTCGTGGGAACCAGTGGACACTGGAAAATTTGACCAAAAATCAACAACAACAAAAACACAATGTTGACCAAGTCGAAGAAGAAGAGCTTTATCACCGGTTCAGCATGTCTCCCCAAAAGTTAAACACATTTCCACTGACAGACACTCCAAAACAATCAGACAATAACATAACTGGTTACCGCTTTGTTGATATGGACATTTTAGCTTCTGTCATTACGTTGCTATCATGTCTGGAGTGTCAGATGAAAAATTTACTACTCCATGAACATTTGACAATAACTTGCCATGCATGCTCGTTCGAGTTTTATCCTCACAGCGCAGCACGTAAAAAGTTTTGACATAAACCACCGTCTTGTTTATAAGCCCTGCGTAATATTTGACAAGGACATTTGTCAATTGTTGAATTTACCGCGTTGATGAATATGCCGTCATGTTTGACCAAAAATTACTATACGAAAACAACGAATACAGTGACATCTGTCTGCTGTAGTTGAAGTAGCTTAAGAGACTATATGACAGACAGGATTCTTTTCCGCCGAACGGAATTTTCAGTGCAGATTATAACTTTTTCCACCGTTTTTTATTTTGATTCAATTTGAATATTTTACAAGCTACTCACAGCACTTTTGCGTGGTTTCATATCGCTAAAAAATTTTCCAAGCCTAAGACCCTATTGCGGGGTTCACAGCGCGCCCCAAACTCCCAGCTGCTTTTATAGCACTTTCAGTGCTATGCGAGAGTTATTCATTTCCGCCGTTTTTTTTAACCCCTGGGATCATGTCTGATATGAAGGAGGCAGCTAACCAAGTGAAGTGTACCGAGAATGAAATCTCCGATATTGCAGTTTCGTGTGACGCTCCTGGCAACGAAGGGGATTTTCATCGCTGCTAGTGCTATTGCGATAGGTAACAGGAAAATTGTTGATGATGACTAGATATTGCAGAGCATGCAAGCTTTAAAAAAATTGAAAACCAGTCACAGAAAAGCTTTCGATACATGGTTTGCTAAACACAAACGCAAACTGAGTCATGTAGGCTCAGCTGAATCGATGGAGGTCAACGGGGCTCAGAGAATCTTTAAACGTGGTATAAAAAAAACACTCTCTTCGATATATTATTTTGGTAAAACCTATCCCACTATCAGGGATACATACCCTGGTGTTGAAGTTGAAACCCTCGAATGCGTTGGACATGTCCAAAAACTTGTCGGTAACCGCGTGCAGAATCGTTTCGGGTCTGGGCGGACGTGGTAAATGAACAAAACTTCAAATCGATTGTCTCCAAAATTATTATGGAATTGCAGTGAGGTCAAATGTAGGCGATTTAAAAGGGATGCAACAAGCTATACGTGCTGCTCTATTTCATGTTGCATCCTCACGAAAAAAACAACTACCATGCCACCTACTGCCCGAAAGGTGAAACTTCCTGGTGCAAAACTTTGGGTACACCAAATTACAATGTTCCGAATTGAATAGGAAGTGATTATTTTACGGTTCGTACAAAGAAAGCAAAGAACAGTGTGAAGAAGCGCCGTAAAATCATCCGAGGCCAGGCAAAAGTAGCAATTGACAAAACTGACACAGAAAAAGGAAAACTTTTACAAAGCTGGGGAATTTGTTTAATTGTATATATATAGTGTTTATGATTTTTTTCCTATACAACATAAGATGTAAAAAAAAAATTAAATCTGACTTTTAACAGGTTTTTCTCAAATGTTGACAAGTTCTCAGTTCTAATATCTTTTGAACGGCTTATCTGTTTTACCTCAAATTTCAAGCAAAGTTTCATCTACTTCAGACCTGTGATGTAAACCAAAAATATCAATTTTGATCAATAAATCAAAAGAGAAATATCAGTTTGTATTAAAGAAATAGGCATGAAAAAGAAATGGCCGCCATTATGGAATTAAAAAAAAAATTGGTTTACATCATATAGGGACCCCAGGGTGCTGAGGATGGAGATTTGTTTTGGAGGTTTTACATGGTATAGAGAATTTCTGAGCCAAGTTTTGGAATTTTAAATTAAATTTAAAATTATTTACCGCAAAAAATATGCTATACGTCAGATACGTCAGCAATTGAAATTTTGAAATATTTTTAGTTTTGCTCATAAAATCCGTTTTGTCCCCTGGAACAGCTGAAAGTAATACGTTCTCTGATTGATTGACTGAAATCAACATCAAATTATATTCAAAATGAATTTTGCTCTCCCGTTTCAAGCTGCCCAGCTTCTTGTTAATTCTTTTATTAAGTAACTTCCCGCAAAACATCCAAACAAGATTATAATATCGAAAATGAGACAAAATGAACGACTTTGCCAATACAGTAGCCTGTTTAATGCTTAGGTATTTTCTTATTCTGACTAAAGCTTGTAGTTTTAGACTAGAGTAATCACATATGTTGTTGATATGATTTTTAAATGTACGTTTATTGTCTTATTAAGTAATATTATTGTATTTTGTAGAACTCACAAGTTTTCAAGCATTTGAATTCCTCTGAGGCATGTAAAGACTCCTGTACTAATGATTGTTTTTCTGTTTTAGCGCAAGTACAAAGCATCAACTGCGAACCAAAGAGGGTTTGTATATCTGTTGGGAACAACCGGCCCTAAACAAAGAATTATATTGTTACAATATACCTACCGGGTGAGTCACAAAAAAAGTTAAAATCTTTGAGCTAATATTGCAAGGCATTCAGAAAGAATTTTTATTTAAATCTAACTTAAATTTTGGTATATAAAACGTTGATTTACGTCCAGTAGATCAAAGGTTACGGCCATAAAAATTAAAAAGCAATTTTCAAAAAATACGAAAAAAGCAGTAAAAAATGGCGATCAAATTTTATTGCATGAAGTAAATGAAAAGAAGTTTTTAAATTGATCAATTAGCAATTTGTTTATTGAAATAACGTAAGAAAAAATACAATAAATGATTTCATTTATTAGAAAAGGTATGTCCATTCTCCTGGATGCATTTATTGATCCGATGTACCGTTCCAGTGAAACCTCTCCGAATCATCAGAGGGTCTAGATTATTAGCAGCATTCTGTATTGCTATTTCAAGATTTCTGATGTCTTGAGGCTGTGCATTTTGGGTTGATGCTTCAGGTACCCCCACAGAAAGAAATCACACACAGTCATCCCAACCGGCACGAAGACGTCTTAAAGACGTATAAAATGCACTTTTACTATACTCTAAAAGACGTCTTTTTCAGCTCTGATTTGTCCGTTTTTGCAGCGTCTTTTTGTAACGTCTTTTAGCGGTTTTTAAAAGATGTCTTTTGGAAGACGTTTTAAAGATGTTTTTTAGAAAAAGATGGTTATAAGGCGTTTTTTAAAAGATCTGTAATGCAACAAGACGTCTTTTAGACGATTTTTAGAAGAATTTTTTATCAGTGATCATTGCCAAAAAGACGTCTTTTAAATGTCTTTTACGCGTTTTACAAAACATATGGTGCATAATGTACTAAAATTGCAACAAAATAACACTTACAGTCCTTATTTTCAGCATAAGGAGTCAAGTAATAATTATTTATTGCTGAAATTTCACTTATCAATTGTTGCAAAGTTTGGGATTGCTAGCTTTTGTATTTGAATTTAAGAAAGTATTGCAGGGGGGGGGGGGATCTTTTCATACCCCATGTAGAATAGGGTTAAGGATGTCAGAGAAAACGAGATCACACTACCAAATAAAAAGTATTAGTAATAATTTAATAATGTAATGTATTAGTAATACCTTGTGTCTGCAAATATAAGTTCCTGCGAAATTCCCTTCACCAATGAATCCGAAAAACAACCGCGAAAATCAATTCTGTTTTTCTGCGAAATTTGAGAGAAAAAAAAAGTTGCTGAAAGTTTCATTTTTGGGTGATTTTTAATTTTGAAGGTTTTGAAAATGTTTATTAACCCTTTAAGTGCCGATGACCGTTTTTGCCGGCAAAACCCTATGCGGTCGAGTGTTTTTCTCTTTAAACAGCACGAAGGATTACGTGCCGTTTAATTAGAAAACACTCCACTGCATGGGTTTTTCTCAATATTTTAACAAACCGGCACTTAAAGGGTTAAAAAACCGTGCAGTTTGCCCCCAAATGCTGACGTAATTCAAAAAAATTTACACGAGTTTTTCTCTGAAGAAAGTTTTCATAAGAAGATGAGCTTCAATAACATAGAAATTTAGAAAATTGTATAAGAAAATCCCCAGCCTAAAATTGTCAACAACCAATTTTTGGAGACGTCGGTTTTTATAAAGCCTTGTCAAAAACGAGAATCAGGGAAATTTTATTTGAATTACGGTTGGCAATGGTAACAAACTACGAAACAGTAGAATTTCTTTGCTCCAGCAAGAGAGGAATAAAAGTTAAGTAAGCTTATATTTAGGTATTTTGCTAAGAAAACTGCTGTTCGGGTCTACAAACTAAAACTTTTTTTTGATAAAGTGTCCGTGCTTTTTAAAAAGAAAGCTTTTCCTTTTTCTATTGGAAATATCATACAAAGATTGTTTCAACAAGATTTTTAGTTTTCTAATCTCTTCCCGTTTTCCTTGATTTTCTGCTAATTCGAGCCTCGTGTTTCTTATTCACGTTTTTTTTGAGAAGACAACAGATATCTCGGCTCAGTCATAAGTCAGCGTAATGTTGCTCATAGGTGCTTTTTAGTTTATGGATGTTTAACTTGTTTAACGCTATTCATCATTTTCCTTATCATTTATCTTGGAATTTTCGGTATTGTGATGCTGAATAAATTGAATTTTCTCCGAAAGGCTCGCGACGAGCTCTTTTGGATTAAGTTTTTCCTTCTAGTTTGTGTTATGGAATCATGTAGAATTCCGTGTTGAATGGAAAACAAATCAAAGCGACAGTTACACCCAATTTGTATGTCTTTATTTCTTAAAAATTGGCAGCAAAGAAGATGAAGAATTAATATTTTTCTGATACTGTGTTTCTTTATAAGGAAGAAAACTTTTGCTAAAACGGACTATGTTGAATACAATACTAAAAACGATGTATTTGCTGGTAATTATCTTTTTGTAAATATGACGTCACAAGAAAAAAACGATTGCCTGCCGATGTCAGTAATTTTAAGTTCAATTTCACAGGCCTTGAAGTTCAGGTTACAGGATTGACCTCAAATAGTGCTAGTATCAAAAAGTGGTACGGTATGTAGAGTTTTGATTAGCGGTTGACGAATGATTTTACTTTTAAAATTGCTCTAAATCGAAAATATGTGCTGACTCAGCACAGTCAAAAATTCTGATATAAGGTCTGAAATAACCTCTTGGACCAAATTTTAAGAAATCTGTTAAGAATTTAACTATGTTCACTCAAAAGTCATCTATACCGTTTTTGGGAAGAGTTGGTGATTTATTTTTATTTTTCAAGAAAAAAATATGACTTCTCTTTGGCTTGGCTTGATGGTAGGTTTCAAATACCCTAAAATGATCTCGGCCATACCCCTTGAAAAAAAAATCACAAACGCTGGTTCTGTTCTCGGCTGACTGTCTACTATTTGGGATTCACAGGATTAACTTTCTACATTAAGGGACTTGTGTTCGTTTTTAGCTTGTTATCCAGGAAGTTCTTTGAAGGACATCACTAAAATATTTCCTACGAAACTTCGTATTGATTTCTAACCAAAAAATATGTGTACTTCATTACTAACCATGCGTCTTGCACGTGGGACAATTATTTTTACGGTCCTGGACACCTAGTAGCGCCGCGACCCATGCATCAGGGAGCGGTCACCAGTCATGGAATAAACTAAGTTTAAACTAGTGAATTTTTTTGAAAAATGCTTGGACATATATGGGTTAAGGCCGTGTCTTTTTAGTAGGTCCCATTTTTGCTGAAATTGTTTAGCATTTTGGGAATTTCCTACATGGTCTAGTTTATTCTGATCGCAAGGTATGTACTGACTGGAGACCGCTCCTTGAACGGTAATAAGATTCGAAATTCAATGGTAAATATATAGTGTGCTCCATAAAAAAGACTACTTAACCCGATTCGGGGTGGGGGGGGGGGGGGGTGTGACATTACATTTGATAACTTTTGGAAGAAAACAGCTACATGTGTGAAATTTTGGGAGTTTTCCTGAAGTTTACTTTGACATCAAAAAAATGCAAAACCGGTTCATCACCGTCACTACTTCCTTCGGTATGATGACATTGTTGACAATAGGTGTCATCAAAAAATGACATTTTTTTCTAATTTAGCAAATAATCGATATTTATATTGTTCAAACGTTAATTTAGAGTAAAATAAGGATAGCTGATTAGTTTTTAAGAAATTTTATTAATTCTATCAATGATTAATGAGATTACAAATTTTGGCGCCAAAAATAGCATTTTTCGAAATATTGATGACGTCGTCAATAAAAATGACGTCATTTTGTTCCTAATATGACGTAGAATATACGTGCCAAGTTTCATCATCATAGGATTGCTTTGTCTTTTCAGAGCCCCAAATACCCCGCTCTAAATAGCGTTAAAAGATTATTCATTATAAACGACCAAAGTGAAATAAGTTTTATACCAAAAGGAAGTAATGAATGCTAAAATCGCCCTGGAAACGAGGTTGGCCTAATAGTAACGAGTTTTAAAACGAAGATTTCTTGCTGTAACCGTAAACGTTCTAGTTCCCTCATCTTTGAGACTTATGTATACTCACTTTGACCTTGAAACACAGCTTTAAAAGCTTTAAAATCAATTTTGCTTTTCTTGAATTTTCGAATATGAAAATGTCATGTTATTGAGAGGCTGGGCTTTTATTTAATTTTCAAAACTATAGGATGGGCGTTTATTAGAGAGGTAACATTTTTGAATGGTATTGGAATGATGTGCATTTTTTCAATATCATGTTTAATTGTAACGGGTTTTAAAATGACAAATTCTCGTAATATAGGAAATTTTGCTTCAAAAATCTTTTTAACTTGGCCACGGGTTATCATAACCCTCCAAAAAATTTAAATACTGTGTCGTGGAAAGGTTGAATAAATATATTCCATGCTACTTTCAAACTCTAGGATGGGCATTTATAAGAAAGGTATGATTTTTCAATGGTATTGCAATGTT
>JAUBWS010107587.1:0-10307 GCA_032270445.1 Darlingtonia californica
TCACTGTAAGAAAAACCATATTTTATTGTGGAGACAGGAAATATTCGATTAATAATAATAATAATAATAATAATAATCAAGGAATGTTGTTTTTGCCATTTCTTTAACGGTTTGTCGTAGATGTGGTGACTTGAAGGTTTTTTGGACGACTGTTCGTTAAACACAGCGCCCTGGTTGTTTGTCTCCAGCTGTTTCTGTCCTCTGGCCTTTGTTTGTCTGTCTTTGCTTCTACAAACGCTTTGAAAGTGGTGCAGACGGTTGCATTGACCACAAACTTGGTTGAAAGTGGGACATTCCTTCTTCCTTAGACGAGCTGTAGACTTCTCACCGTGACTTTTCTTTCCACAATATGTGCATGTGGTTTGAGGATCTGTCGGGGGTTGAATGTCCACCTTGTTTTTGCGTTATGAGCTGCGAGAACTTGAATTGGTCTCGTGATGCTGAAAGGTTGCAGCCCGGGCATTCAATTTTGTACTTGCATACGTTGGCTTGACCAAGAAGTCGAGCACAGAATGCACGAATCGGTTCATCACGATCTTGTTTAGAGTTGTTGAGGGTAACTCTTGCTATCATGGTGTTTTCATCCCTGACAGCAAGGGACTTGATGGCAGCTATCACTGCGTCCTCAGCCTTGTCGGATAGTGTACCTACTGTGGAACTCGTTAAGTCTTTCATTAGCTCCTCATCACAGCATTCAAGAAATTGCAGGACTCTTTTCTTTCCAGTGATCTTGGTGGCAGCAACATATTCCGACCATCTGGTGGTTAAATACTGCCATTCTTCGCTAGTCCCGGCCGTTGTGACCGTTTGCCTCTTAACTCTTTCTACCTTGCCCTACCAGCACCACCAGTGCTTTGGCGTGTTGGCATGGACAGTGGCATACGTCGTGAGGAAGGCAGCAACGATTGATGTGTCAAGGTCAGGGGTCACATAGTCACATGACTGAATGGGGCCTGCAGCAACAGCAGGCATGTTTGTAGGACGTGACTGTTTGTAAAAACACTGTATACCAGTAATAAACAGTGTATGATCAAAACTTAGATAAACATGTAGCCATTTACTTTAGATCCATATATATATTATATTCACTAATTTTAATGTTTTGATCTAAAGATAAAAAGACAAGGGATATAATGAAGTCTATAATAATATTATTCTCTACTTCTAACTCGTTTTTTCTTTGTAGTCTCTCTTCATTCGCCTGTTGTTTTTTTGCTCGATTTCATTTGTCTTCATAAAAATGAAGTTTGGAAGATGATCTGTCACTGGAATAATGTGTCAGTGATCTCATTGTAGAATAGGTTATGAATTAGTGTGAAAGTTCCACGTCCATTCAGTCTTGTAGATCCCATTATGTGTTGAAACATGAAATTCTTCAAAAATGTGTCAATTAATTTCTCTGAGGAATGGTGGTCGCTTATTTTTAGGAGATCAACTTGAAGTCGCCCACAATGGCCATTTTTTTGTTTTCGTTTTAGCATTCTTTGAATATTGTAGTCATTTGTTCAAGAAATGTGTCATAGCAGTTGCTTTTGGGATGTCTAACAGTAACCCCCACTAGCACATTTCCTTTTTTGAAAATGATTTCAACGAATAGCATTTGAAATTCTTCTTGGAGTAAAATGAGTAACACAGATCTTCTCTTACCTTGTATGCTAGACTATTTCTAATGTACATACCACAACCAGAGTTTCTAGAGTTTCCACATTGATGTTCACATTTGTGGTATCCATCCAAGGGTTTGCCAATTACAAGGTCATCATTATTTTTCCAAGTTTCACTTAATCCAATGATGTCAAACTTGTGGTTTAAAATATAAACTAGAGTACATAATTCATCAAGGTTCTTGTCTTATGATTTTTTAATATATATGTTTTTGTAATATTTTAACTTGACATACAGAGTTATTGAAGGTGTGAAGGTGATTTAGTTCATTGTTGTTTATATTGTGGAAGGGGTTGCACCCATTGTATGACCAGCTTTTTAGGTTTAACCATTAACACAACTAAGGTGACATATGTGGTTTCCAAGGTTACATTTGATTATTGGACTATTTTTATTTTTATTACAGAATTAACATTTGATCGAGTTGGTATGGTTAGATGAGATGCTAGGATTGGTTTGTCTGAATAATTGAAAAATGTAGTGTCTGTAATGTTTATGAATGGTAGATTTTCGGACAAGCAATTAGAACGTCCCTGGTCGCGTCATATTTAGACTTTTTGTATATATATATATATCAAGTGAGTATTTGGTAAGTTCGAGACAGGCTCGGTGAAGCCAGGTGTTACAAGGATCACAATAGATGCAATCAACAAGGGAGTATTTGAGACATTTTTGGTTTTTAGTGGAGTTGTTAGGAGTCAGGTTAAAAGGAAAAGTGAAAGAAGGAGAAAAAAAGTAGGGTTAAAAGGTAAATGAATTATGTGGGTTTTATTCTTCTTTTCTGAGAGGTCCATATTTGCAGTATAGCTCATTTATTTTCTCCTTCGATTTGATTGTAATTGTCTCACTGTTGTTGTCTTTTTTCGCCTTGATGTCACCATTCTTCGTCCAAACATATTTAACATTTTTTATATTTTTCAGTAACTTTGTTCTGGCTTCCCGGTAGAGTTCAACAGCTGTCAAGCTCTCATTAATGTAGATTTCGTTCTTCCTCAAACCCTAAATTCCTAGTAGTTATGCTGTTTGTTTTGAGCTCTTTTCTTTTCTCATATATCAAGTATCTCGTATCTCTGAATTTGAACTTAATAATAATATCCGAATCTTCGTTGGTTGATCGTCTGTGTAAAACCGCTATGTCCTTTTCATTAATTCCTTCAATACCCATTTTTTAACAACATCAATTACCAGTTGGGTTATGTTTTCGTTCGCAGATCTGGGTTTCAGAAATATTCAGCATGCTTCTCCTCCCATACTGCTCTAAGTCATTCATTTCTCTCCTATTGTTCTCTATCGATTTTCTGTAGGTCTTTGATAATTTTTTCTTGATTTTTTATTTTGATATCTTTTTCAGTGTCTCTATTAAGCAGAGTACTGTGGACTTTTTTCAAACTTTGGATTTCACTGTCGTTTTTGTCCACAATTTTGTTTATTCTTGAGATTTCATCTCCTAATTCAGAAATATTCTGGTTAATGATATTTAGATATTCATAAATTTTACCGATTATGTTAGTTTCTTGATCAGGAAGTTTATTTTCTCTTCTGTGGATGCATATAGTACGAGTCTGTGTTGCCTCACTCATGTTGCTAGTGGCGGGGTGGCAGGAGGGCAGGTGGCCATTCCCCCCTCCCCCCCCCCCCCCCCTAGCAAGACATTTTTTGTGGGGCGCCAAAATCACGAGGACTGTCAATTTTTCGACAACTGATCACGAAGAAAATTTAAGTTTCAAAATGAATAGTATTGGTTCGTATCGTCGATGAGCTTTTCGGTTTTACAAAAATATTCCTAGCTAAGAAAAAGCCTAGCAAGCGTCTCGGTTTGCAGCCCGACCGAGCATACGGCGCGCCACCGGTACGTTCTTTAATCTGGTATAGCGTGACATTACGAAATGCATGTTTATTTGATTGAAAAAAAATGTTGCCTTATCTGACAATAAAGAATACGTCGACAGTGAGAATGACTAACAAAATGGAAAATAATGAGTTGGCAGGGCCCACGCTACCGGGCCCACTTTTCTGCCAAGTAAAAAAATTTTCATGACTTCAGGGATTGTTACTATAGCTTTAAGTGTCTTCTTTGAAATATCTATCTTCTTAGCAGATTTTTTGAATTAAAATATAGCTAGGTCGCCAGTTGGATTTGCTAAATCAAGGTCGGTAACTACAAATTCTATCAATAATTGCAGATAACAAATACAATGAAAAACTTTTGTTAAAGTTTTCTGGTATAAAGTGTAAGTATAAAAACAGGTCATTTTTAGAAAGATTACATCCTCATAATTTTCTTGCCCCTCGGCCCCAACCATGGTGGGCCCTCGAGTGATAGTAAACCTGAAAGCTTTGCGAATATGACCTCCTCACTTTCAAAATTGTAGCGTGTGCCCTGATTAGGACATTGCAGGAACAGCAAAAGATGATACTCAGATCATGCTCTCACCTTTATTGCTTTCTTGATTGTTGTTCTCAATTTTATTATTATTATTATTCACGAATACTTTATACAGGATAAACCGTTCAAAAATAAGTAAAATAAATACATATTTACAAAATTTCTGTTCTTCCATGGGTCCTGTGTGTAAAAATATAGTAAAAAGGTTTGAAAAATTAAGTTGAAAAAATTGAAGTCAAAAATTTGAAAAGTTAAACATTCAGTGAACCTCAGTGAAACCCCGAAATGTAGTGAAAATTAGAAAAATAAAATAGAATTGAAGTTTCTGATAGGTTAAAAACATCTTAAAAACTTAAAAATAAAAGCAGTTTATTATGTTGTATATTTTAAAAGTTTTATAAATTAAAAAAATTGTTGACTAAATTTAAATTTTTTTAATTTGACTCTAATTTATCCCTAATTGACCTATGCGTACCCAAGCCTTGTTATGGTATGCTAGTAGATTATTGTACAGCCCAGTTAAAAGCCGTAAACAAGCAGACGGAAATACTAAATACGCGTAGAAAAGAGAATCGTATACAGTACAGCGAAGAATAAGTTTCCCTTCCTTTCTCAGTGTCGTTCGCTTTCTAACTTGATATTCAGATTTGTTTCCTTCTTGCTCGGCACGCTTGCACTCTAAAGGGACGGACGAAGAAAATAGTTTTTATCCGTGTTTACTGCGGAACATTCGGTGCAGCGAGTAACCATCTGAATATCAGGTAATTCGCTTCCGTGCGAAACTCCTACCGCGCTTTCTCCATAACTTAGATTTTCTTTAACGTAGACTTTAAAATAGCCATGGCAGTACACATCACCTCCTACTCCGCCAAGTGCTCGTTTTCCACAATTTAAAGTGTCAAGACTTAAACTCACTTTTCAATGGTACAAAAGAGACTTGAAAGACCAGTCTTGATAGCAATAGAAAGAACGTTTTTGAGAGTTTTGATAAAAAGGGACTGATTGAATTGCTTGGAAAAAGTTCTGACGAATTAAAAATCTAAAAAATTTCTTTTCAATCGCGAAAAATGTTTCACGCCTAAATGGGTTTGCGTTTTAAACAATCGCTAATCTTGAACTAAAAGAGTGCGTTTTTTAGTCTTAATTTTTCCCAAAAGTTCTCTCAAAATGCTGCCATCAAACTCTAGTTTCATAAAATATAAAAATATTAAAATTATTTGACCGTTTAGTTGCATAATATACTTGGTATTTCCTTTATTTATTGGTTGATTTTTTATCCTTTTTTTCTAAATTGATTTGAGAACAGAGGGTGCCGCTGAAAAAATGCTTCAAACTTTTACGTGACTTTTTCTACATGACTAATGTAGAAAAAGGGGCGCCCAAAAGAAAAGGGGCGCATTTTAGGGCTTGGCCTCCCCAGAAACTAGCCTCCTACTGCATGTTGCCTGTTTTCTGTTGAAAATAAGGTGAAGTTGAAAAAATCAAGAACATACAACTTTCCTAAAAGTTTGATGATAAACCCAAGCATATGCATTATGTAAAAAAATGAGAAATGTTGAAGCAAAAAAACGTTGACAAGTTTTAAGCTTCTAAAAATAAAAGAATTGCTTCACAACTGCTTTAAAAAACACAAAAACCGATCACTTTTTGTTACTAATTAAGATAATTAAGGTGGTACAATACTATAAAACAATGGAATTTTGGGAAATTCCCTTTTGCACATAGAAACAAAGCTACAATGTTTGTTCTTTCAAATCAAAATGTTTTTAAGATTGCTCCACGAAAACACGCGTACCACAAGCAATAGAAAAGTTTGCGATGTATAGATAGCCCTATTTGCTCCTAAAGTGCCTTAAAAAGAACTTGGAAAATCCAGTCAAAGCTCCACCGTCTACACCTCAAGACCTTCTTTCGAATTTACTTGACCCATATGGCGGCTATTTTCGCTATTTTTGGAAGCTTAATGCCCTTTTCTCAAAAACGACCTACACAAATTTGAAACACGATATCTTTTGAAGGAACATGTCAATGAATCTCAAACTTTGCAATTTGGTTCTTCTATTCAAGGGTTTTCATGTGACAGATGGAATTTTGAAATCTCGTTTTGTGGTGCATGAATATCTAATTAGATGTCAATTTTTTTTCCATTGGCATTTCTACTCAATACCACCACGAATAATGAAATGTAACCAAAATCAATGGAACAAATGGAAATTCTGCCTTTTTAAGACCGCGAGAAATCAATTTGATCAAATTGTTTGAATTAAGCGTTTCAAAATAAGGTAAGATTTTGGGTACTTTGCAGCTCATTGAGCTCGTTGATTTTATGACATGTCAAATTTGACAAAAATGGCAAGAAACTTTCCCTATGTCATTTATATCGTCATGGACAAGAATATAAGTGATTTAGCTTTTAGACGACTGGTGTACCAGTTTAACTTTTTTTGTTTTTATAGTAAATCAAACTAATTGTATTCACTTAGCTTTATCATATTTATTTAAAAACGATTAAAAACACTTAAACAAAAAAAGTCGAGTTTTGTTGAACTATGATTTGTTGTTGCGAACCACAAGTAAAAATTCATACTATGATACACGGAGTGAGAGCAAAAAAACGTGAATTCGATTTTAAAAGTTCTATTATATAAATCATTTCACAAATTTATTGAGAAGTTCAATCAACTTCCTGACCACCTCTCAGTAAAGACTTTGATTCGACCTAATAATAAACTACCAAGTGAAAATTAGCAAATGTTCGCCGTAAATATATGTAGGACGACCAAACAGAAATCTTCATCAATCCCATTTATGGAACATGATTTCAGGAAAATCTACGGGGGATGTGTTCTTTTATTGCATCGAAGTTTACACAACCTTTCCGCTTTTTACAGAATTAACGTTTCTATTATTAATATTTGTGATTATTTACCCAGGATAGCCTCTTAAGTTCTTTATCAACTGCTATCAATGAGGGTCCTGTCTTCCTGAAGTGGAGATACCACAGGGTACCATGCAGAATTAACGGTGATAGGTGAAATTCACTACCAAAACCATGGATATGAGCACGGAACCCACTTTCAGTCGATTAGCGCCTTATAACTCGGCCACGGGTCCACAAGTTAATTTGTGTTAATGAACAAAAAGTGAAAAGTTTAATTGTTCTGACAGTTGATCGACAAGTATCGTCTAGAAAATTGGTACTTGAGAGCGATATGGCAGACTTTTTGAATAGGGGTGAATGGGAAGTAAAATTCGGGTTTTTTTCTTGATACTCGGAGGATTTTAAGCTGTAAAGGGGTAAAATTCTCGAGACAAAAGTTAATGACGATCACGTAACAATTTTGGTGGAAAAATGTGAGGAAAAAGAGAGTTTAACATAAAGTGCTGTTTGATTTGTTGAAGTCGTTTCACTCCGAGCCAGACTTTTCGAAAATTTTGTTGGCATTTGCTCTTGTGGTCGAAGAGCTTTCAGTCATGGAGGAGTTTTACGTGATGTAAGTACCTGATGACGATACACGTTTTTTTATTAGAGCCTCGTTTATAAGAACATCCAGGCTGAGATTTGGTCAAAAATTAAGAACATGTTAAGAACGTACCAGGCTGAGTTCAATACTTCAGAAAGAAAGAAATGACAAAAATGACAAATGATCAAATATATATAGAACATCAATAAAAACGTCTGAAGCTGAAAGATAGTCAGAAAAATAAGCACTTCCAGCCTTATCTGAAATTCAGACGTTCTTATTGGCGAATAATACAAAGAGACAAATTCCAGCAACTAAGAAAAACACCAAAAGCAAAAATTCTGTCCCTGAACATAAAGATTTCAGAAGTTTTTTCGGTAATGCTGCTACACGTCAAGTAAAAAGTGTTACGAAGAAAAGAGTTGAAGTTTCAGGAAGGAAATTCGTCGGAATTCCATATTTTAAACTTATGAAGAAAGCACTGGAATTTCGTGCCATCATTTACATGGGTCTAACAAGCATGCGAGAAAAAGCGGCTGGCGGTTGTACCTGGCGGTTGTGGCTAGCTGCTAGTAGTATGATAAAGAAATGTGATTTTGATGGTTTTTACAGAGGAAATATTAAAAATTACATTATATGACATGAGTGTCGAATTATATATATTATTTCGAATCAGATTATTTAATGAGAGAGATTTTAATAGAATCCTAACCTTCCTTATGCATTTTTACAGGGGGACGATACGTGGTACTGTGTGTGTAGTACCTCCACCACACACTACCACACACCTGTATTGAATTAAAAATTGATATATAGGTGATGGTTTTATGCTTGCTATTGTGAAAGGGTTTTTATATGATTTCTGCTCATTAAAAGGTAAAATATGTGTCAAGAATCTTCCATCACTTCAACCATGCATCTACATTTTTTTGTTGTGTAGCAGCTAACATATTATATGTTATTCCAGTCTGGAATTCATGTAAAGTCACTTCTCTTTAATAGTTGGGCACACAAATATCTTCAGCTCTGTTGGCGATACACCCAAACACAGTCGCCTACAATCTTGTACGCCAACCGGAATGTTTCTTTGTAGTCTACGCAAGAGATATCCAAGTGTACCGTGCATGATTTCCAGACTGGATGTTATTAAAGAAATAAAACATAGCTTTCAGGAACTAAGGACATATTCTCTTTTTCGTATTTACATGATTGGTATGCCTAAGCACAATGCTAATGGAGGGAGAGAGTTAGTTAGAGCTAGAGTTACTGTAACTGGCTACCATATGGCATATATACCATAAAATTAGTCTACGCTGGTCTGCAGTTTAAAACTTTCCAATGCTTGCATGTTTAATCTTGGTTACACATTATACATAACAAAATTTGTTGACATATCCAATATCAAAAATGAATGAAAGAAGTAATATATATAACTACACATTCAGCTGAAACAATTAAAAGTTTGAAATCATTAAATGACAATTAGACATTAATACATAGCTACAATTTTACAAGTGTGCTGCACCACGCTTCGCTTTAAAAAAACAAAAAGTTTGGAAACCTGGTTTCACTAGTCTGTCCGATAAACCGTTCCGGGCTTTTTGCCCTACTCGTGGTCTATCGGCTAACGTCCAAAACTGAGTAAGTTAGGAGTTTCTTGTTAAAAATAGATTGGTTATTAGTGCGCATAAAGAAAGCGACGTGATTGGCTCTTTTTCCATGTTGTTTTGGTGATACTATGTTATGCTAGAAATAGTTGCTGCACATGCTCCTCGTTTTGCAATTTTAACTTATATATATACTGGGTTTTGGACATTAGCCTATAGACCAGGAGTAGGGCAAAATGCCCTGAGCGGTATATTTGATAGACTAGGTTTCACTAGCCACGCATTACATTGGCACTATACTCTGATAGTGCGTGAGTGTTTTTACCGTGTGTATTTAGAAACCGGTCTCTGTTACAGTTTGATCACGAGTTGATCCGTTGTACTATTAATCGCCCAATGAGCTGTGTCACGATTGTGTTTTTGAAATTTGAATGGCTTGTTAGTTAGGTGGTGTGTGTAATTTTTACAATTCACTTTGGGATTTATAGAATATTATAGAGTGTATAGGCTTATCATTTTCAAAATTGCTTTTGCTAAAAACAGTTTAGTTGACATTTTGGTTTGGAGATGCGTAGCTGTGGTGTCTATAATTTTTTTATTTTGTTGACATTTGAAAGCTGAACTCATAATTAATCACTCTTTGGTACTCTAGGCTAAAATGATTTTTCACCAGACTCACATAACTTGTTCTGATATACATGTCCACATCTGCATTATACTCTGAAATATGAAAATATCAAATATTACATATTATACATTTTTACAAATATATACAAATATGTACAAAAGAAACTGTTTTAATTGAAGAACCTTATTTGAATACCAAATATCCAGTCAAAAATTTGGTGTATATTTTACTTAAAGTCTATAGTCTATAGTTTTTTCACAAAGGTTATAAAGAAAATGGCAGATATAACAACACATCAAAGTGATGGATTAACAGGTATATCAATTAAACATTAATTTTACAAAGTTTACTTTTTTTTATCTAACAGGCTTAAAATGCATTCCTTGACTAATGAACAGCTGGTACATGCTACATACTCCTAGGTCCTTAAAAGCCTAAGGGGGTTTTAAGATTTGGTTTTTATGTTAAATTTAGTTTATTAGCATTACTTTGCTTAATTCAATTAAGACTCTTATTTTAATTTCTTGTTTGCTTTTTATGTATGTCTTGGCAGGTTT
>JAUBWS010107598.1:0-10305 GCA_032270445.1 Darlingtonia californica
AACAGTGTACAATTTTATCGATTTTAAGATTATTGTTTAAGATGTTTAGCATTGCAGCGTCTTCTTTTTCTGACATCACTGATTCATTGTATGAGAGAATTCCCCATACGAATGTGCTTTTACAAGCAATACTCTACAATTTGAAGATATTCCTTAAGGAGAATCTCTGCAATGTAGTATAATACATATAGCAATACTTTCATTAAAATTTTATTCAAGCTAATCATACATTATAGTACATATTATTTACTTACTTACTGCGTCGAGCTTGCTCGGACTACCAACTACTTTGTTCATCATCGTAGCAGGTAGCTCATTGATGCTATGTCCTGAGTCTGAGACAACCTGATTCAGGTACCTCTTATGTGGTCTTCCCGATTCTAATCCTTCTACAAAACACGTTGCCGACGTGGACTTATTATTTCGTACGAAGTGGAAGACCGATTTTAGATAATGTCTACGTCTGAGGATCATCGTGAAAAAAAATTACAAATGAGAGACTTACCTCCAAACCACAATTGTTTGCCTTCGTATTCAAAACTGTAGAAGAAAGGACGTTCTCCCCTCTTTTTTCTAAAACAACGAAAAAAAAGCTTAAATCAAATATCGTATCGTTATTCATCAGTGAATAAAATGTGACTTCACAAAAAATTCATAAATTTTGGCCAACCTTTTGGTCGTTCTTTAGTTTCTATCCTAACGTGAATTTTCTTCCATTGGAATTTTTTGACAATAAAGTACGAACTGGCTGCTCATAATTCTTCTATTTTAGAGACAGTGTCATCAAAATACCAACTCAGAATAAAAGAAGGTAATTACATCCACTGGTTGAAAACTGTATTCAACAAAAAAGTCAATCTCTTTTTGTCTAGCTCTTTGTTTTTTATCGTCATCTTTACTTTAAGTAATTAACGTGAAATAGATAGGATTTTTCACTATTTCATTTGTTTTGTGGTAGGCATTTTATTGTAGTTGTAATTTGAATTGCCAAATGTATTTATTTGATTTTATATTTTTGTAAAAATGTAAATATAATAAAGTGCTTAGATTGTTTATACCCAACAATGACCAATGTATCATCGAAACAATTAACATGAAGAATTTGGCAGCACTGACAATTAATCATACAGATCTATATTATAATCATAAGAACAGAAACAAGAAAAGAATGTTGTACCTCACTTCTTTAGATTCCTTGTTATGACTTATCATTCCACCCATTTTCTATTCTTGATTTTTTTCACGTATATCGATTTATAAATTTTGTTTACCTAAAAAAGAAAGTAGCAAAGTACAGTTGACTCTCTCTTATTCGAATCTTTCTATAATTCGAACGAATTCAAAGTCACTGTCAATTTTCCTTAAGAAACTCTTATAATTTACTTTCTACTATTCGAATCTCTGTAATTTGAAAACCTCTATAATTCGAAGAAATTTTCAGGTCCCCTCGGCAAAATCCTCTCTATAATTCGAATTTTCGGAGTATAAACTAGAAACAATCTAAAATTGAACAGATCTACAGCAATTAGGTGTATTAGATCTTGAAACTTAGGAATAAAAAAAAGAATCAAAGAAAAATCGATTTATTTTTTTTGATTTTCACCTTTATGATTTTTTTCAATTCCGATTTCTCACTCTAATTCGAATTTTCACCCTTCAAACCTGAAAATTCGAACAAGAGAGACTTTCTACTATTTGAATCTCTCTGTAATTCGAACAAAAAGTTTCCCCCCTTGGGATTCGAATTAGAGAGAGTCAACTGTATGTATTTTTCGATAATGAAAATGTTTAGAAGGGAAAAACTAAATAGCAAGGATGTGAATTTTGGCATACTCGATTCAAACCTCTACTACAACAGAATTCGAGTTCCATTGCGTCTAATCCTAAATTCCAGAAACTTTGCTTCAATTTACATATATACAATATTTCAACATATTTTTTCCTTTTGTTTTAATTTTCAAGTCTGTGTCAGTTCTTAGCTACAAATCTTAACCCTTTCGTCTATCTTTTAGAACATATTTGATTCCTACACGTCATTTAGCTAGAGTTTTAGCAAACTGTGCGCCTTTTTCGCAATTGTCTAGGGCTCAATGTGCTTGCTTTCTTCATCACACTCACTCTTCCGTGGTTAATTACAGAATTTCTTGAATATGCTAAAATATTTTTAGCTTGGAATATTTTCATTCCCCAATATTTGGTCACTTAGGGCCAATTAAGTTCAGTCCGATAAGGTATTTCCCTTATACAGGGTAATATATGAAAATTATGGTTGTCGAAAAATATTTGGATAAATTGTTGAAGGAAATGTAATAAACAAGCGGATCATAGAATCTTAAAAAGCTTTAAGATTATTTTTACTCATCTACCATTCACTCGCCATTCACTTTCATAATTATCACAGATGATTAAACAAAGACACCCAGTGAAATCATTTCAAGATTGAAAAATGTATAATACACTGAAATTATTATGATATAAATACAATACAAATAAAGTCCGTACATGGTATAAAAAATTCATAAATTAATTGTAGAACTCTTTCAATTAGTGTCATCGCTGTAAATTGAATGTAAATAATGAGTTGACCCCTAACATACTTTTGTAAAGATTTTCTTATAACCCTTTATACAAATTAGATATACGATATCATTGTTTTCATTTTTCCAATACTTATTCATAAGTTATTAAACTCTCACCTTAAAATATCACTACAAAATATGCCATTAAGATCACGTAATTCTAAAGACGAGGTCTGTGACATCATCATGTCATGTTAATGATGCTGATCTAGTTATCAATGTCAGTGCTTCCCTGTCGTTGGACCAAAATAGGTTGATTGGCTTGTAAAATACAATGGATTTTTTTGTTTATTTTCATTACATTTTTTGACGTCAATAAGTGTGTACAAGAGTTATTCAAAATCTGTTGTGCTAAACGTTTCAGGCTATCAAAATTATGCAATCGAGTACAATTCATGATTGTAAAATATATCTTTTTCCTATGCAGTGCACAATGTTGACGGTTTGTTAGAACAATGACAGTTAATTCGGTTGCAAATCACAAAGTCACTTTACTTTTATATTATTGAAAAGGTCGACGACAAAACGACGTATCAATAAAACAATGTTGCATTGCAGTAAATGATTTTAGTGTAACCTAAATTAAAACGACGTATCACTAAAGATCATTTTTTAATTCTTTATTATGTAGATCATCGGCTGTTACGTATATGTTTTCAACCGGTGAAAAGTTTTTTGAGACATGCTGCAAATACACGGATTCACAGTGTTGTTTGAATTTCGAAGCGTGCACAGAAATGGAAGTAAATCGTAAATTTTGTTCATGAGTATCCTTTTGCTCCCATGGGACAGGTATTTCTTAAGATTTATTAATAGCTTTTAAAAATAGAACGTTATTTACGCATAAATGAGATGTTGTATTTGATAATTTTGCTTCCATTTCACGTATATTGAATAGGCCATTTTATAAATTACGTAATAACACAACCTGTCTCGTTCTCACTTTAAATTGTCATGGTGATCAAATCTCAAAGGCCCTAACACACTGATTTTATATTTCTGATTCTATCATTTTTTAATTATCGATCATCAAAAATTACATAAAAAGGAGGCAAGCGTTGTCATTACGTAATTTATAAAAAGGTCTATTATACGGGTTGTCCCAAAAAAATACAGCCTGTGTAGAAATGTCATGAGAAAACACCGCATCTCAAAACAAAGGAGAAACTAAAAGTTTTTTATGGTATTGCTAATAACATTTTTACGAGGCTAAAATTTTTGGGGACACCCTGTAGTAACAAACAAATGAATGATCTACTTCAAAACAATTCTGATCATTTTCATCAAGGTTCAAAAGCTATCAAATTCTTTGTTGAATGGCTCTTTAGTGTTTTTCGTATGCTTTCGTTTTTTTCGTTAAAAACACTTCATCATGTCCCACATGTTAATGCTACATAGAAATTTGTTAAAATCGGAATTTGATGTAAATTGAAGAAGTCTCTCGTGATTACCTGCGTACACAAACACTGACAAGAAGATGCGCCAATTGGTGAAGCATGTTGTAAGCGTAGAAAGAGCTCCCGTATTGCAAGCGAATTTGTAAAGAAAAACAAAGCCAAAAAAACGGAAATCATTTAGTGGTGTTTTTAGTCTTTTCCCTATGATCTTTAATCATCTTTACAATCTCTTTATGAACATCTTTTTCACAGAAACGATTTTTACGCAAATAATTTTTTATGTTAACATCAATATTGTCTTGTTGTAAAAAGAATTCAACAATCTCTTTATGTCCCATAGCTTCGGCGTAGTGTAATGGGGTCGCAGAAAAGTGAATTTTATTAAGAACACTCTTATCTCTTTCTAACAACCATTTGAGTAACTTTAATTTTCCACGGGATGTTGCAAAGTAGAAAGGTGTATTTCCCATCCGATCAGGCATTGTGATGTCACATTTTTCATGCTTGGATAAATATTCAACTATTGAATAATCTTGTTCAGGAGAATATTCTTTATCTCCATATAAATATTCTACAGCATCTATCAATAATGTTGGTTCAAAATGATTCTCATAAGTTAGATGATTTATAATTTCTGGTTTTGCTTCCACGATCTTTTCAAATTCTTCGTATTTCTTTTTTTTAAGCAAATCGAATACATCTAAATATAAGAAGGGAATGAACAAAAGAAGAAAATTTAACGTTTCACGAAATTGACAATCGAAGACAATTCTGACGTTTACTATCGCGTAAGTGTTAACTACAGTAGCACTTACGCGATAGTAGCAAAAGTTTTCCTATACGAAAAACCTATTATAAACTCTATTACTAGAAGGGGTGAAATATCGATTGTGAGGTTCAGGGGCGTAACTGAGGATGTGCGTTGGGTGCAAACGCATCGCCTCGGGATTTTCTTTGTACATGTACATGTACATTGTACATATTTGCGATGCAAAATTTGTTTTTTTATACGTTCTAGGTTTTATCATATTCCTTGTTATGGTAGTCTACCCTGTACGACCGCTCCGAACTTTTTTGCTCTACACTTCGTCTAACGGAAGACCTCAATATGCGAATATGCAGGAGAATATGGACTATTGCAATGGACTAGGTTACAGTAAATATCTGAAGCATTAAAAATAAAAACTACTACGTCTGTCGGCTTCAACCTTTGCAATGTCTCCTTACGTCATAAAATAAGTCCTTCTTATAAATAAAAGACTTGTTACATCCCTGTCCCTCTCGTGAATGATGTAATGAGAGTTCATTGTTAACCGGTTGTGACGTCAGGCCGGTCTACTCGACTATTTTTACGCAATGCAATTGACTCAGCACCTTAACTACGGATACTAAACAGAATAGCGAGGTTAAGCAAATCAAAATATACGAAGTTATACGTTCCGCAGCCGTTCTGGAAAGTAGCATGCCAAGCAACTTTCAGCAGCACAATCGATCAGTATCTTAGTACGGCTGCCGGTACGTAATATATTTCGGTTTGCTTAACCTCCCTAATACTAAGCACAAAATAACATTCGTTAGCCAGAACAAAGAAATATCAGGACTAGAATGATATAGAGATTGAGAAAATCATTTCGATGACTTGGTGCAAGACTTTCAGCAATTTTGATCACCACGCTATCCTACACTTACTGCTAAATGTCCTGACACATACGATGATAAAAACTAACACAAACAACACACCTCCCTCTAAATTACTGGAACAAAAAAGAATCAGAAAAGAAAAAAAGTAGGCCAAGTATGGTTTAATAACACATAAACTGCCATTAGTAATCGTAAATACCACACAAAAGTGAGTAGTGATGAACACAGTGACGGGATTGGTTAAAAACTAGCCATAAAGTTTTGATATTGGACAGTTACGTTATGATAATTTAGCATTACAGTCTTCTTTTTCTGACGTCGCTGATGCATTGTACGACAAAATTCCTAATACAAAAGCTCGATGGTTTTAACGCAATAATACATTTACACAACGGTAGAGTTTATCCCGGTCTCCTCCCGCGAATTTATTTTTGAGTTCCGTGCGCGGCTTGACTACGAAAATTATTCGCTTGACTTTTTTGTTACAGAATTTGAGTAAGTGCGGCCATCTGTGCTTGGTCATTAAAATTTGGATAAACGTCAAATAATCCCATCGTTCAAAACCTTTGGGAAAGAGAGCCTCGTACATATAACAATTGACGACGTCAATGTTTCCCCGCGCAATGCATTCTGGAGTAAATCGGGACGCGTCGTAAACATAATAGTATCGCAGTCAGTGCGTTAAGCAGATATATAACAGAAGAGAATAGTGGTGGAGATTCAGCCTTATAACATCCTGAGATTGAAGGATTCCTGTTTTGAAACATTAAGATAATGGGTGGACGTGATTTGTGTGGTTATTGGTTGTTCTAATGCAAGGCATAAACCTGATCATTTGCAATTTGAGACAGGATTAAGATAATGAAAAGGATAGAAAGTTGTGGAAAAAGCAGATTAACCAATAAAACTTTAAAGTAACAAAATGGACGGTTATTTGCTCAGATGTTTGTAATGTTCCAATTATATTATGAATCGGTATTCTGTTCCTTCACCGAAAAAGCGAAAATCACCTGTTGATCGTCAAATTGTTGAACCTCCACCGGAACGAACTAGGAGTATTTAAGTGTTTAATTATGATGCAAAACAGATGCAAATTCCCTAACATCCTGAGCATGATTATGATGTAATTTTTGACCGTGAAAGCTGTGTTCGTTGTATACCATAACATTTCCCTTACTTTTCTTTCTAAACCCCCTGTCACTACAGTATTACTACATTAAAAGATTAAGTGATTTTCAAACTTTCCCTGGATACTTAACAGCATCCTGTCTCAAACCAACTGCATGAGCCCCTGGCTGAATGATTTTTCGACAAGTTGGTCGTTTCTTAGAATTTAAGCCCTTATAAAGAATTGAGACGTATTTCTTCATAATAAGCAACATGTCGATCTAAATCTTTTTTCAAGCTCATCATACATTATAGTACATATATATAGTACAGTTCCAGATTCTACTTACTGCGTCGAGCTTGCTCAGACTCTTTTGACTACTTCTTTCCAACCAAGTTTGTTCATCATCGTAGCAGGTAGCTAATTGATGCTATGTCCTGAGTCTGAGACAACCTGATCCAAGTACGTCTTATGTGGTCTTCCAGATTCTACTCCTTCTACACAACACGTTGCCGACGTGGACTTATTGTCTCGTACGAAGTGGAAAACCGAATTTAGATAATGTTTACATCTGAGGATCATCGTGAACAAAAATTGAAAATGAGAGACTTACCTTGAAACCACAATTGTTTGCCTTCGTATTCAAAACAGTAGAAGGAACGATATTCTCCTCTCTTTTTTCTAAAATAACGAAAAATGCTTAAATTAAATATCGCATCGTTATTCATCAGTGAAGAAATGTGAATTCACGAAAAATTCATATTTTGGTCAACCTTTTGGTTGCTTTTTGTTAATTTTCTTCCATTGGAATTTTTTGACAATAAAGTACGATTTTTAAGCTATAGGTGTGTAGAGATACTGAGACATATTGCACTCCTGGTATTCTAACCAATTGATGCATTTTGATTCAGTTAAACTTCTACACAAAGGCATTGAGAAAACATACTTAGCATGAAAAAATTACGTTCATCCATACAGATTAGCTGTACTTCCCTGTACTGTTGTCTACTACTGGTATAAAAACATCCCGATGGCTATATTTTCCATTGCGTGAATTTACCATGTCGCATAGTGCGATTTCGGTAAAATCTCTACTAGTGAAAAAATTCCGAAACAAAAAAAAACTTCCACAAGATTTATTACTAGTTACCATTTTTTAATTTATCCCAAGTGGAAGAACACTTATAAATTTCAGACTCTTTTAAAACAAGTATAGAAATGGTTGAAACAACCCACTATTTATTTACCAGGATTAGAGAGCACATTGGGAAAGACAAGAATTGTCATGTGTAACACTCAAATTCTCTAAGTGTTTGTAAGGAAGGAAAAGGCTGATCATGCTTCTTCTATTTTAGATACAGCGTCATCAAAATACCAACTCAGAATAAAAGATGGTACTGTATTTACATCCATTGGTTAAAACCTGTATTGAACAAAAAAGTCAATTGCATGAAAGTTTCTTTTTTTGTCTAGCTCTATTTTTTTTATCGTCTTTACTTTAAGTAATTAACGTGAAAGGATCGTTTTTTCACTATTTCATTTTGTTTTGTGATAGGCATTTATTGTAGTTGTGATTTCCCCAGTGTATCTGTTTGATTTTATTTTTTTGCAGACATCATACAAATTGTAAGATCAGATTGCTTATACCCAACAATGACCAATGTATCATCGAAACAAATAACATGAAGTTTTTGGCAGAACTGATAGTTAATCATACATATATGTATCATAAGAACAGAAATAAAAGAAGAATGTTATACTTCACTTCTTCTTCTTCATTTGAATCATCTTTATCGTCATCTTTGCTTTTCATTCCACCCATTTTGTTATTTACTTTCTCCACGTATATCGATTTATTAATTTTGTTTACCTAAAAAACAAAATAACCAAGTATGTACTTTTCGATAATGAAAATATTTACAAGAGAAAATCTAAATAGCAAGGATGTCAATTTTGGCACACTCTATTCAAACCTCTACTACAACAGCCATTGGTTGTTCCAAATATTTCAACCCAAAATTTTGGGATTTCATTATTTTTGTTGTTGTTTTGTTTTTGTTGGCTCACTTTTCGCAGAGAATTTTTTTAAACTCTCACTTCGTAAATTTCGATTTTATTTAACCCTTAGACTACGCTGTTATTTTCTAAGACTTTAAAATTTCAGAGATTTTTTTAACATTCGTTAAACTTTCAACTTGAATTTCTGGCCACTGGAAATAGATAAATAGTCGAATTTGGAATGAAATGATAGATTATTTTATGCTTTTTATTAAAAGTATAATTTTGGTGACTGAAACTCATTTATTCTTCTGGAGTTATAAGCATTCAACTTGATAACGTTATTCCAGCTTAAAATATCAAAAATTTTGAAAATATGAAACTGTTGAGGATAGTACAGTGAACAACATATCATCGCATTTTTGTGATTTTTGTTATGATTATTCTGATCATGAAAACGTGTATGAACACATACTTTACCAGCCAAAAAAAAGTTCGGTCTAAATTTTCGTCGGACTAGATTATTTGTCGGCCCAAAGTATCCAATCATTCAGGTTTGAAATCCTTATTTTGACATTAACATTTGTAAGAACTATTGATTCTGTATTTTTTTTTAAACTATAAATGTTTTAGCTTGGATCCTTTTTATTCCCCCAATATTTGGTCACTTAGGTACTCATCTACTATTCACTCGCCATTCACTTTCATAATTATCAAAGATGATTAAACAAAGACACCCAGTGAATCAATTTCAAGATTGAAAAATGTATAATACACTGAAATTATTATAATATAAATACAATACAAATAAAGTCCATACATGGTATAAAAAATTCTTAAATTAATTGTAGAACTCTTTCAAGTGGTGTCATCGCTGTAAATTGAATGTAAATAATGAGTTGACCCCTAAGGTACTTTTGTAAAGATTTGCTTATAACCCTTTATACAAGTTAAATATACGATATCATTGTTTTAATTTTTCCATTACGTATTCATAAGTTATTAAACTCTCACCTTAAAATAATATCACTACACAATATGCCATTAAGATCACGTAATTCTAAAGACGAGGTCTGTGACATCATCATGTCATGTTAACAATGCTGATCTAGTTATCAATGTCAGTGCTTCCCTGTCGTTGGACCAAAAAAGGTTCACGGGCTTGTAAAAAATTCAATGCAGTGGATTTTTTTGTTTATTGTCATTACATTTTCAACGTCAATAAGTTTTTCAAAATCTGTTGCGCTAAACGTTTCAGGCTATCAAAATTATGCAATCGTGTATAATTCATGATTGTAAAATATATATTTTTCCTATGCAGTGCATAATGTTGATGGTTTGTCAGAACAATGACAGTTAATTCAGTTGCAAATGACAAAGTCACTTTACTTTTATATTGTTAAAAAGGTCGAGAGAAATTAATTACTTCGATGACCTTATGCAATATACAGGGTGTCCTAAAAAATTCGGTCCGTGTTTTAAAACGGTCATAGCTTTTTATATACTTATCAAATTTTAGCGATTTTTTTACCATTCGATAGTATTTATTTTAAGCTATCGAATGATATAGGTTTTAATTTTT